>JAOXYA010000022.1:21483939-21497431 GCA_028565675.1 Sorex palustris
GGAGGGAGGAGGGAAGGAAGGAAGGAAGGAAGGAAGGAAGGAAGGAAGGAAGGAAGGAAGGAAGGAAGAGAGGGAAGGGGAGAGGAAAAGAAAATTATAGACCACTAGTCCTAATAAACATAGGTGCAAATAATTCTCAAGAAGTTATTGATGACCAAATTCATTCATCAGTACATAAATAGAATCTTATATGATGACCAAGTAGAAATTATCTATCTACAGTTGTATGCATAGTTTAGTATATGCAAGCAAATTCATGTAAAATTCCACATCAACAGAAACAAATATACATTTTATTTATTTATTTATTTGCTTTTTGGGTCACACCGAGCCATGCACAGGGTTTACTCCTGGCTCTGCACTCAGGAGTTACTCCTGGCAGTACTTAGAGGATCATATAGGATACTGGGAATCGAACCCAGGTTCGGCCACGTGCAAGGCAAACTCCCTACCGGCTGTGCTATCTCTTGAGCCCCCACAAATGTACATTTTACAGTGACAAATATATAACTGTTATTAGCAACGTGTTAACAGATACAATGCTTTAATATGCATTATATGCAAATATAATAAAATGCTCAGCCTACCAAAGAACAATTTCAAATAATGTTGCAAAAATTATGTATAGAAAAAAATGACAGAAATATGTATGTCCACAATCAGACTGAAGAATGGTAGAATTTAACACATTTGTCTAAGTAATTGGTAAAATACACCGAAAAAAATCAATGAGGTTATAGAAGGTTTGGAAAAGACAATCACCAAGCTTGAGTCGATGTAATTGATGTCTAAACAGACAATATTCTCAAAGAAAGGAAAAGAGAGAATTTTAAATGGGAAAATATTTGCAGCACATAAAAATCAATAATTAATTGAGAAGGGCTTGCAATGTTGTTCAGCTTGCCTATGTGAACATCTGATTTTGAATCTCTGCACATATATATTAGTTCACAGTAGTTAAAAAATTTCTGTGAATAAATTTTAAAAAGAATTCAACAAAAACAACAACAAAAAAAAAACAGGAAAAAGCCTTGTAAGCATGCGAGTTGCAATAGTGTTTTCCACAAGCCATGACACTGCTTGCTTTGAGAATTTGTCTTTGTTGGCAGAAACTTGAAGTCAGTTTCTCTGCCCTTCCTGTTGTGTTGATGAATCTAGTATTTTGGGGGGACTTGCCCCAGGTGAAAGAGGGTGAAGCAAGACACCCTGGGAATGGTTAAAAGAAGGAGAAAGAAGAGAAATTCCTCATGGGATAAAAGTACTGTCTCTCCTAAATGTTTAATATTTGTTGCTTAGTACCAGGACTCATTAGAAGAGCAACATTCTTTGGTCAATTGTTTAACTATTGTATTTCATTTGAGTTAAACTTTGACACATCCAAAGACTTCACTGCATCAGGACTAGCGACCTTATATCTCAAGGGATGTGTCCTCTGGGAGAGAGTAGCATGGGAGCCTGCTTCATTGGCATTCTGGATAACAGCTTCCTGTTGTTGTCCATTCAACTTCTCTCCTCACTCTTGGTTCCCAACAAATATTCTATAATAACCATATTTTTGTCCTTGACTCACCAAAGTAGACACAGGAAGGAGAAGGTTTCTGTTTCTTTGTTTGGATGTTTGAATGTTTGAAGATGACAGAAGTTGACATAGTGACCTTTACAGCAAAATGTAGTCTGTCCTGATTCTTCAGGCTTGGTTGAGGCATTTGTTTTACCTGAAACTATTGGTATACATCTAGTATATCACCATCACCTTCCAAGAACCAGTAGAGCCCCGTTCCAGAGTTCCATTCTAGCTGATTTGACTCTCTAGCCTCCTGCCTTTTCACATTAGTGTTCTGGTTTCTCTAGCATGCCAACATATTCAGAGCTGAGGATCTTCACAGGTTGCTTCATGTCAGATCATGCTGTTCAAACAGTCATCACATTTGTTGTATATCTCTTAAAGGCTGCGACAGAGACATCATAGTGTCAGAAAAAGAACTGTTAAGAACTGTGAAACAGAGACCAACACAGAATTGAAAAATGCCTAAGGATTTATATCTTCCACCAGGGAATTATATTTCCAAAGAATATGTATCCTAAGACTAATTATTATGTTTAAACCTTTTTCCCTAATAATTCACGTTGGCCATATAGAAACTTGATACCTTGGTTTGAATTCATTTTCTTCAGAACTAAAATTATTTGTTATAATACCAGAATGATTTGCTTACAGATTCTGTCTTATACACCAACATTTATTATCTAGGGATCATGTGACCTGTGGAGCTCTGGAAATTTCCATGGACGTCACAGATAAAAATTTCATAAGCACAGAAACTAGGGCATAAGCCTAAGAAGTCAACCAGTATATCAGGAGGATCACAGAAGGAAAAAAATTGGAAGGGGTTGGGACTGGAGTGATAGCGCAGTGGGTAGGGCATTTGCCTTGCACCTGGCCGACCTAAGTTTGATTCCTAGCATCCCATATGGTCCCTCAACACTATCAGAAGTAATTCCTGAGTGCATGATCCAGGAGTAACCCCTGTGCATCTCCAGGTGTGACCCAAAAAAGAAAAAAAATTGGAAGGGATCATGGTCTGAAAAAAAGTTTGAGAAACACTAACCACTTGTCTATGGGTTCACACCAGAAAATCTACAGTCTTGCCTATAAAACAAGTTCATTGGTTATTAACACTACTGTTTTCTGAAAATGATGAGATTCTAGTTTAAGCATAGTAATTTATTTTGCTTTTTTACTTTTTGGGTCACACCTGGCAATGTTCAGGAGTTACCCTTGACTCTGCACTCGGGAATTACTCCTGATAGTGCGCAGGGGACTATATGAGATGCCGGGCCCAATTGAACACCCTACCAACTGTATTATTACTCAGGCCTTGCATAGTAACTGTTTTAATTGGTCTATCAGACTAAGCAAGTCCTCAGTGCAGAATGGGGTGGGCAGAACCAAATCCGGATACTGCAAACGCTCACTCATTGTACATTTTCCACCTCCAGCTTTCTTCTTTTCATCATCTCTCAGAAACATGTTCTGATTCCTTTAGAGTACCGCCAAATAGTGTTAGCTAACTCAAATCCCACTACATACATTAACTCTGTCATACACATGGCATACCCACTTTGAGAATTTCAGAGTTAAGCAGAATGTAATTTCTGTGCAATCTCCTTTCTAACAGGATATGTTCTGGTAGATTCCATCGTGCTGGACAAAAGCAGGCTGTTATTACATATAGCTCAGTGAATCAGCAGAACTTCTATTCAACTTTCTTTTCTGCTACAGAAGCTAGTGCTTAGAACAGGCAAGACACTGTAATTTCACTGGGACATGGAGATTTTGATCTAATCTGGGAGCAATTACAGGTAGTTAAATAGACTCAAGTTACACAGTGGATCATAGACAACTCAAATTCTTTCCTTCATGGTTGTACTCTGTACAAATCCTCCCCAAACACCAATCTGGACTTCTCAGATGAGTTTCAGGAAATTATTTGGGGCTCCACCTCTAATTTACATTTGCATACACGATCCCTATTATAATGGCTTCACAATGAGATTCCTATTACTCAGTTACAGCACCATGGATTTCAACCAAGTGAAGGCACTGCTAAAACTTTCATCTTACTAAACTTCCTGTGTTTTGTTAGTTTGTTGTGCGTTTTTTTTTTTTTGCTTTTTTTACCCCTGCTTTTTGGGTCGGCCCAGTAACGTCAAACACAGTAACAACAAGTCTCACGATGGAGACATTACTGGGCCCACTCGAGCTAATCAATGAACAATGGGAGGACAGTGCTACAGTGCTTTTTGGGTCACAACCTGCATTGCACAGGGCTTATTCCTGACTCATGCACTCAGGAATTACTGCTGGCAGTGCTCGGGGGACCATATGGGATGCTGGGAATCGAACCCGGGTCGACCGTGTGCAAGGCAAATGCACTACCCACTGTGTTATCACTCCATCCCCTAAACTTCCTGTGTTTTTACATTTATAAAATATTATAAGGTCTGGAGTCATAGGATGGCTGGTAAGTGTGCTTGCCTTGCACAGGATTCAACTGGGCACTGGTAGAGTCCCCAAGCCTGGCTTGGAGTGATCCCTGAGTGCAGAACCTGGAGTAAGCCCTGAGTACCCATGAGTGTGGCCCAAAAATAAAAAAATAAATTAAAACTGTGATATACAGAGCAGAAATATTCTACTCTCATCTTCAAGTTTCTCTCTAAATTTTTTAAAATTATTATTGTCAATAATGATAAGTTTTTTGTTACTCTTGCTATTACCTGAAGCTTTCCCTCTATTTTCCCACAAGGAGGGCTGAATTTTCTAGTTTTTTTTAACTTTATTAATATGACCTTTTAACTATTTAAAATTTCTACTAGCTAATCTCACTGTAATTCTCTTTCATTCCCTCTAAAAATATATCACCCTACTTATTTTAACTTTAATCAATTCTTCCAATTCAACATGCTTCAAATCTCTAAAAGTATCGTTTTTATTCCTTATTGCCTCCCCATAAGAGTATACTGTGATTTTTTTTACATATTCTCACTTCATTTCCTTCCATTTTACAATATTACTTTGCTATATTAGCTTGATGCTAATAGGAAAAAAAGATATCCTATCATTGTAATTTCCTCATTAACCTACATAAAATATCCCACTGTCAAATTCATTCTTTTAAAATATAGCATAGTTTAAACTAGCCCCCTGGGTTTCTTTGGGGAGCAATGCTTGTACCTCCACCGATTTGACCTGCTAATCTGTTTCTTGTTCTAAGTAGGTCACAATCCTTCCAGTCTTTTCCCAATGTACTCTTTCATTCCTATGACTGAATCCATTCAATCTTTCCTATTATTTGATGGTTGAAATGCAATTCCTACTTTAGATGTTTTCTTGGTAGGACTCCAACTCTCTTGCATATTAAACACACTGCTTTCTGTAATGAGCATTTTCAATAAATTGAACTCTTCAGAACCCCAATTAATAGCAGCCATTTTTCTGTAGTGAATCTAAACATATTATGAAGACTGCAAAATGATAAATGACAGAGAAAATATTCTATTTCCAAAAAATCCAACACCTCATGGATTTATTATTATTGTTTAGGTAGCATGGCTTTGACAGAATAAATATTTAGAGTAGTGCTGAACAAAGTAACTCTACCCTGTAACCACTAAAATACCCAAGAACCTCCACCTTTTTATCTTTATATCACCTCTGTCCATATTGTTCTCCACTGCTTTCCCCACTACTTAACAACCTGAGTTTTTGCAAGAGTTTGTTATCAATCCCTAGTTCTGTCTCGATTCCACAAATGAGTGAGCTCATCTAGTACATGATATTCTCCCACAAACTTATTTCTCTTAATATGATAGGTTTCAGTTTCACCTGCATTGCAACAAACTGAAAGGCATCTTATAAATGTTAAGGTGTTTTGCAATTGCATTAATAATAAATGCATAAATCACATTAGAGTTTTAAAATGTGTGTTCACCTGCATTACTAATGAAGGATACACTCCAGTACAGGAGTTATGTCTTTGAGTATTGTCCCTACTAAGATCTACCTATACAGAATTCCATACAGTCCTAGGGGAGTTAGCCAGAATCAGCACTTCCTCAGGGGAAAAGGTTGCTGGCCTCCAGGTGATGTTAATGAGCACAAACACCATATTTTATGGGCCAAGCACTCCTTAGAGAAGAACAGAAGGAGACTGGGTTCAACCTACCCATAAGGGATTACAATTTCAACAACTAAACTCCTCTACCTCTAGGGCAAAACATCAAGGGCAAACAGAAGCCAGCTAGAGTTTCTCTTTCCACAAAAGGAAAGAGCAAGAATGAGGAATAATGACTCCATTTTATGCCATTAAACTCATCCATTTGCCTGAAGGAAAAATAAATAATCCTGTAATTTTCTATATGTACTGTTCCCCAAGAATCTCAACCACAAGACACACACAAGCCAAACAGGTTCTAAAAAAATCTTGAGGTTTCAATAATCTGAGATTGTAATTTAGGGGGACTAACCCAATCCTCCAGAGAGATGTATTTTTTTCCCAACCTTATTTTCTTTTCTTTTATCAACAACCCTTTTCCCAACCATAGGGGCAAGAATTACAACCACTTCCTTCAGTTTATTCCATTCTTGTCACAACCATGGACCCAGTCTTTTACATATACTTTCATGTTTGGACAACCACATGACATTTCATAAAGCTATTAAATTTTGTGATGAAGACAATTACCACACTTTTACAGAATAAATGTATAAAAGATAAAAACCTCAAGAATTAGATCCTATGTTAATCCAAAAAGAAACCATTGTTTGTGCTACAAAAAACACAAGAATATCCAAGAACTTTACGCAAAATTCTTTCATATTTCTGTCTTTATAAATTTTCATTTTCTATTAAAAATCCATTTCTTCATTTCATAATATTTTTATTGAATAAAATGTCAGTAAGGGTACATGGCATTGGATTATTATACATAAACACATCTCCTAAAGATGATATAATAATGCATGCATATTATAGAGAATTTTTAGAATTTTGTGCTTACTTCCTATTTTAATGTAAGCAGAAATACATGGCTTCTTTATGAGGTTGGTTTTCTTTTCATAAATAAGCTTATTTTCATCTGTTCCAGTTGGCTATAATTTTTATCTTTCTGATACTCAAATTTTAGTAGCTTGGCCACTAGCGGACTCCTTTGATTTCTGGCTTCTTTATCCTTTTCAAAAAAAGCCCAAATATCTCTGAAAATTGTTTTCTTGCAATAAGATAAGATATTTTAGGTCCATATTTATATATTCTGCCTCAAGATATTTCTCCTGAGAGTTCCAGTCACCTTAGTAAATGATATTAGTGCCCACATATTCGGAGAATCGAGAGTGTCATGAAAATAATTTTCATTGAGCACTTGAAGTAGACAGAATAACTTCAAAAAAATTATACAGAGAATAGTTCCCTCAGGTTTTGAGTTCATATTACACTTTCCAAAGGTCTAGATTTACTTTTACTCTTTTATTCAAATTTCTCTAATATAAAATTTTCACAGTTTATTTTTTGTTTGACAACCGTGTTATCTCTTTACCCACTTTCCTGTTTGCTGAGTCACATCTGCCTTTTTAATTGTTGAGAAAAGTCCAGTTGCAACTGGACTTTTATAACTTATTTTTAACTTACTTAGATCTTTCATATTTATAACTTAGTTAGATATCTGGCACTTTCATGATAAAATTTTAGAGATTTGAAAAACATATCACCAGAAGTTTTCTTTCTACATGTGTACAAGTAAAAAGAATTCAAAATGTTGCCAGTGTACAAAATCATAGTGTAATCATATAATTTTAACGAATTAAAACATGCCAAGTTCCTAGGGTTACTGTGTACTTGTGTCAAAAATAAAACACACTATCATCTCAGAAAAATTAAATATATTGAAACATAACCTAATTTACCAGGAAAGATATCCACGCCTTCTGAATTATAGCATCAGATAAAGACATGTAATGTTCCCTATTAAATAAACACTGACATTTCTGAAAGCTAATTATTTTTACAGCGAGAAAGTAGAATATATTTAGAAAAAAAAGACATAGTACCTTAAGGTCAGAATATATTAATGTAAGGAAAACAATTTGGCATGCACATTTCAAAAACAAAGCTGCCTGAATGTAAATCTTTCTTCAATATAAAAATGGGCTCAAGTTATGAATTAGGGCTGACAAAGGGAGCTTCGGGTAGAAGGTCACCTAGATATTTCCCACATGTGCAAACTGTTTACAAGGCTTGTACTGAGGGTGGGCGATGCATATGGTGATGAGTTCATCTCCAGGTTATTGTATATGCTGTGTTTCAGATATAGTGCTTAACTGTTTCTTTTCTGCCGTTTGTAAAAGTATTGGTTCTATTTTGCAGCCGTTTGCAAAATTGCTCGGTGGCTGTGGTCTCTATTTTGCAGTGCTCTGAGGAAGCCGGAAGTCCTGCATTCAGTTCCACCATTCCTACCATGGTCAATATTTTGAAAGACTCAGTAGGTTTCAGAATTTGTTCAAAATCCTCAGCCTTGCTACTTTGATTTAAGAGATTTTAGAAGGGCTCCAAATTCCTGCCACCTAGTTTTGTTGAAACCTGTTGGCTGCATGTATTGGCATCATTACGCCCTTGCTGTGTTTCAGAGTTATCATTCTGCTGGATCAGGACTACAAGACGAAGTCTGCCCATCGGGCAAAAATTGGGTATAATCAAATGACCCTGTGAAAGTCACCATTGGTTTCAGTGTCATTAGGATATGAATCTTTGCACTCACAGATGTGATTGACTTTGATTTGATATTTTCCTTTAACATTTTCCCTTTGCCTTGGAAAGTGGCTACCAGGGAATGTTATTTTAAAGGAAGGAGAGGCCAAGAAAAAAGGGGGAAAATCTCTTTATCTTGTTAAATACAATTACGTTAAAAGGATGCATGATACTACCCACTTTAAGTTCATTTATTTAACATAGAAAGAGGTTTACTGAGTTCTTTCTAAGTATAAAAGATACGTTGATAAACTAAGCAAGTAAAAACCTCATGAAACTTTTATTCTGCTTTTAAATTGTCTTAGAAAGGAGGTTCAGTAGAAATGTTACTTTTCTGTCTCCTATTATCATTTTGTGTGTGTTTATTTTTTGTGAAACTATGATGAGCAGATTATAAAGCAGTTCAGCATATCTGGGTCACAAAAGCTAATGACATGGGTCACGTGCTAAGGATAAACACAAATACTCACTGTTTTGTACAACATGCTCACCACCTCCACAGACATTCACATAGTGATCTAGATCTAGATATCACCTAAGCAAAAACTGGGAGACTAGTATAAATATCTGGACTTGACAAAATTAGAACATTGTCCTGAGACTCAATTTTTCTATTTCCTATAATCTTGTTCCATCATTTCTTATGTCTATCCACATTGCTGCATCACATGAAATTATTACCACAATTTTTATTAATAGAGCATCAGCACTCCTAGTCTCTGTTACAAAAAAATTAAGAATCAGAAATGATACTGCATTTTTACTGTCAGAATTTCCCTCACTCATGCATTTCTAAAATGACTCTCAAGTTTTCTTTCTGTGAGCAGAAAAGCTCACAGCTCCAGGCAGCTTTCATTTATTACCTCCTCTGAGGTTAAGTACAAAGGCTCACTCTTTTGCAGAATGGTAGCCCTCTCTACGATCAAATTGTCATAATCCTCCTCCATTTTGGCATGAATTGTTGTTGACAGAATATGAGCTCTGTTTCTGCCATCTTCTCTTTTGACTTCACCACACCCAGATTTCAAATTAACATGTAGACTTTAAATTAACACGCTGAATAAGCAGAAACCTATATTTCTCCCATAATTGCCTTTCATTCAGTTAACGCTGGGCTAGGTAACCTCACCATAGCTCATAAAGAATATTTAGGGCTCCTACTGCGATAAAACATTTCTGATAAGAACATATTTTGCATTCTCTCCACTTAGACCATGAATTACTAGTGAATGCATTCTGTTACTAACATAATTGATTTACAAAATAGCTTTTATGTAGCACAGACAAACTCACTCTTTTGTCAAATATGAAAGATTTTCCAATGCAACAGTTTGGTGGAGCAGAGAGCCTATTGAGCTGAAAAGCAAATACAGCTATCTGATTAATTGATTCTGACCTCATAAATATTATACTTTGGAAGCTCTAATGGAACTTCCTGAGGGTAAATTGTATGGTTCACCTCGTTCATTTATATCTCTGGCTGACAGATGTACATTATAAAATGTCACTGAATATGCTGGCAATAAATGAGGTATAACATTAGCATCTTGATTCTGTGGTGGGATTTTTATGGAACACTTTTGTTAAATGATTCTAACAGTAGTAAAAATATTACAATGTTATTCGCTATACGTCATCCTTTCTATTTTAATCACTCTCCCAGCAAATTTGCATTGATCTTCTTTACTTACATCAAACATTGCTGCACTTACAAAGCAGTTTTCTTTTATTGTGTTCTATCACTCCCTCCCAATTAGAAATTGCCTTTGTTAGTATGTCGTTGCATACATTCTAATTGCCATGCTAATGATATCCTTTATTTATACACATAAAGAGTCTAATCTAAAATTTCAAAGTTCAATATGAGGCAAGAATTGAGGAATATGTCGCAAATTGTCCTTCCTAGAGTTTAATTTTTCATTCTCATGTTGATTATGGAGAAATTATCATTTTTATTTCATTGAAAGAAACATTTATGAAAGGGAAAATCAAGATAACAAAAACAAACCAGTTTTATACAACAATAGAGAACATTTTAACATAATATTTTATGTTATTGTACTAACAGTATCCTGAGAAAAATCTATTTTATGTGGTTGTGAGCCTAGAAAATATGCAAATTTCATTGTATGTTAATCTTGCCAATGAAAGGATGATTACTTTAAAGACAACATAGCTTCAGGAAACAACTAAAAAGGAACTAGTGTATCTGCAAAGTAGAGCAATTTAATCATGTACTTGAGATGTCCTTATTCTTATTTTTTGTGTGGGCTCCTAGAACTAAGGAAATGAAAGAAAATTCATTTTCTAATGTTAAATTTTAGAAGACATTGAATAATTTCATGCATAAAATATACATGTGGATTTGAATACTGTAACAAAAGTTCTCATTGAACATTGTTATCACCATTTTTATAATACTTTGGTCTTCTTTTTTTGGTTATGGCTACTTGTATATTATTTCATTATCATTACAAATTCAGAAGGAAAGCTCATTTAATTTTGTAATTCAAAATACAGACAGGTATATAGAAAGCTGGGAAGCTTGAATATATTTTCAGAAACCAGTTGTTGAGCTGGGTATTATCAGACCTCAGGTCCTAATTCAATCAAAGGTATTTTTCCTTCTATCCTTTTTTCTTAATTGAAGTCCAGCTAAACAAGTTAGCACCATCCACTGAAAACTCCCTAGACTGAAATGCAAATAATTTATATGAATATCTCTAGTTAATTTATAGTTTAGGAATCTGGGTAAAAAGAAAATGGAAATATACTGCAGCTTTCAGAAGATAAAACTACATTTATAATCACCACAAATAATTGTAGCAGGAAGCTTATAAGTCCTGAGTAAAAAAGCAACTAAAGTGTATGTTATACAGATATTTTTGTATTTCTCCCATTAACTTTTTCAGATCCTTCTGATTTCCACTTCTGATTCTACCAGAAAATCTTCCTTGTTCTTTTCTCTTTATGACGTGTCATTTTCCCTTTGTTTCCTGTCTATATTTATTCATTTTTGAGTGTGACTATTTGATTAGAGCTACCTTCTCTCTCTTTCATATGTAGGATATAAAAGGCAAAGCAAGGGAACAGATAAAACTAATAGAAAAGTCTCTGGAGGCAGGAGAATAAAGGTTTCAGAGCAGGATTGGACCAAGGAAAAATAGAGAACTTCAGGACTCTGATAGTGGGTTATCATGCAGTTCCAGAGATAAAATTTAGGGCACTACCATCAAAATACTTGCTCCAGCCCTTTGACTATTTCCTGGTCTCCAAACAAGTGTTTTCCTAACAGGAGACATTTGTGCAACATCTTTTAGATAGTAACTACTGAGTCACACTAAAAAATATCAATTAATCTCTCTTAATTTCTCTTTTTTCATTTTAAAAGAAGATGACAATAATTTACATCCTTCTCTTGCTGCAAGAGGGTGAAGAATTTTTAAATAATATATCTGTATTGTTTATCTGCCAAGCATGATAGCACAGCGGGTAGGGTGTTTGCCTTGCACATGGCCTACCCGGCCAACCCAGGTTTGATTCCTCTGCCCCTCTCGGAGAAGCCCTACAAGCTACCGAGAGTATCTCTCCCACATGGCAAAATCCTGCGAGCTACCCGTGATGTATTCAATATGCAAAACAAACTAACAACAAGTCTCATAATGTATACATTACTGGGCCCACTGGAGCAAAATCAATGAACAATGGGAGGACAGTGACAGTGACATATCTATAGATATTTTGTGAATGCTGAAGTCTGAAAAAATCTAACATAATCCCAATATAATTCAACCTGAAGGCTACTTTGTTGGAATCACCTATTTTTGTATAAACATTCTATACTTGAGTTATGTAAAGTATAATGGCATATTCATTCATTCTTGAGACTTTGGGAGCTAACCCACCAGAGATTCGATGCCATAGTTTTAGAGATATTTCTATTTTTAGAAAAGCAAATCTAGTATTTCTTTCTAGACTTCATTTAAGATTGCAATCCACAAAGGTATGATCTACAAATCAGGATCAGCCAATTTGCAATCAAGAGAAATGAATTCTAGACAGTCTGAAGCCAAGTTCACTAAAGTAGCTTAGCTATAGAAGAAAAAAGGGAAATTTTTTTTCTACAACTATTAGGGAGTTTGTCATTTTCTCCCACAAACAATTTCTTCCTCCATGCCATTAAAACTATTTCTCTACCATTTTCTCAGATGTAACATTCATTTGCATTTTACAAAACTGAACAATGATTTATGAAAGTCCAAGTCTACCCTCAGCCCACATTTTGGTTTCCCCTGAGGCCTACGAAGTCAGACAGGAGAGGGAAACATTAAAATAAATGAGGAAAAATCACAATGGTGAGGCAAGTTTCAACTACCATTTCCCTGTACTCCCACTCTTACTTCAATTAGACAACTTGTCAAATTCCTGAAACTCCCCATCTCTTTCTGGAGTCTTCTGACACTTGGATTTTTACTTGTTGCTTACTCAGTCCTACATATTCACTTTGTGTCCTTGGGTCAAGTAGTTCTTCATAGGTCTGAGAATAATAACAGTGCATCATTTTAAAGATGATTGCAAAGATCATATCAGAATAGATAAAAGTGATTGGACATTTAGAAAGAAAAATTAAATCTATCCTTATTATTGTCATTGTCAAAACCTAACTACTATAATCAATCAAAAGAGAAAGAGAAGTGGAGAAACAAAATCAGATTAAAGGAAGAGAAGGAAATCATTGCTTTGCAGACAAATGAGAAAATGAAAGAGTATATTGGGGGTTGCTCCTTTCCAATTTCATCTCCTCCCATTTTCTTCTAAGATCCCTATACTCTGGCCAGGCTAACCTACCTGCCTTATTAAAAAAAAGACCTACTTCCTGGAGCAATAGCACAGCAGGTAGGGCTTTTGCCTTGCACATGGCCGACCGGGGTTCAAAACCTCCAGCCCTCTCAGAGAGCCCGGCAAGCTACCAAGAGTATACCGCTCGCACGGCAAAAGCTGGCAAGCTAGCCATGACATATCTGATATGCCAAAAACAGTCACAACAAGTCTCAAAATGGACACGTTACTGGTGCCAGCTCCAGCAAATTGATGAACAACGGGAGGACAGTGCTACAGTGTCACAGTGCGACAGTGTTACTTCCTAACAACACGAAAGCTCTGTGCATTTCATTCCTTCTTCTTGAAAA
>JAOXYA010000022.1:21523513-21533578 GCA_028565675.1 Sorex palustris
CCTCTTTTGCAAACCACAGCACCCAAAAGGAAAGAGAGAACAAAAGGGAATGCCCTGCCACAGAGGCAGGGTGGGATTGGGGGGATGGGGAGTGGGAGGCATACTGGGATCTGTGGTGGTGGGAAATGGGCACTGCTGGAGGAATGGGTATTTGATCATTGTATAATTGAAACCCAAGCACAAAAATTTGTAAGTCTACAACTGTACTTCATCGTGTTTCACTAATAAAAATTTTAAAAATTTTTTTAAAAAGTCCATACTGTTTTCCAAAAGGGCTGAACCAGTCGGCATTCCCACCAGTAAGAAAGGAGAGTCCCTTTCTCCCCACATCCATGCCAACGCTGGTTGCTTTTGTTCTTTTGGATGTGTGCCAGTCTCTGTGGTGTGAGATGATATCTCATTGTTGTTTTGATATACATCTCCCTGATGATTAGTGATGAAGAGTAGTTTTTCATGTGCCTTTTGGCCATTCAGATTTCTTTGAGAAAGTTTCTGTTCATTTCATCACCCCATTTTCTGATGGGGTTGTTGTTCCATATGAATTTCAGGAGTGTTTTCTCCATTTCTTTGAAGAATTTCATGGATATCCTTATATGGATCACATTGAATCTGTATAATGCTTTGAGGAGTATTTCCATTTTGACAATGTTAATTCTCCCAATCCATAAGCAGGGGATATGCTTCCAATTTTTCATGTTCTCTTTTATATTGTGAAGGAGCATTTTGTAGTTTTCTTTAAAAGGTCCTTTTCCTCCTTAGTTAAGCTGATTTTCTGAGGCATAACTGTGAACAGGATTGCTTTTTTCATGTCACTTTCTTCTCTCTCATTATTTGCATATGGGAAAGCCATGGACATTTGGGGATTGATTTTGTAGCCTGTGACTTTAATATACACGTCTATTGTTTCTAGGAGCTTCTTATATAGGCTTTGGGATTCTCTAAATATAGTATCACATCATCTGCAAATAGTGAGAGCTTGATTTCTTTTTTTCCTATCTGGATGTCCTTAATATATTTGTCTTGCCTAACTGCTATTGCAAGTAGCCATTCTACTGTTGAGGATGCACATTGAATTTTTTATTTCGTTTACCGAATCCCTTATTAGTGACACTTATGTTTTTAACTTTCTTATTTCTTCTCTCATTTATTCCTGTATTTTCTTGGCTTCTGTTCCACTATTTCTTTCATGTCCTTCTTTAATTTAACGGATGCCATTTCTTTGAGTTCATTGAACATCTTGAACATTTCATCTCTGAATACTTTATCGGAGAAATCCTATTTGTAAGTAACTCCTGTTGAGGCTTCTGGACTTTTTTCTTCATTCTCTCCTTATGGTGGGGATTTTCGCAGTTTCTTAATGTTGTTGTGGTAGTATGGAGGTGGGACCTTCCAGCTCACTCTCAGTATTTCCCTCTTGCTGCAAGAAAGGATTCTGGATGAACTTGGTCGATGGCGGTCGCCTTTTCCTCCTTCTAGAATACTACCTTCCTCTTTTTTTTTCTTTTTGGGTCACACCTGGCGATGCACAGGGGTTCCTCCTGGCTCTGAACTCAGGAGTTACTCCTGGTGGTGCTCAGGGGACCTTATGGGATGCTGGGAATCGAACCTGGGTCGGCTGCGTGCAAGGTAAACAGATGCCCTACCCACTGTGCTATCTCTCCAGCCCCAAGAATACTACCTTCCTTTTAGATGCTCATCTGTGAATTATGTGAGGCCTCTAGTGAAGCCTTAGAGGATATTAGGTATTTTTTTTATATTAGGCTTGTACAGCTTCTTGTGTTCACCATTATTTTGGTGAGATTGAAATAGGCTAGCGGACTATAGACCTAATGTGTTTGAGATACCCAGGATATTCTTCACAGAACTAGGTAGTGGTGATTGAGATGTGAGTCCAGAGTGCCGAGAAAGGGGAAAATAATCACAGCCGCCTCACCCAGAGGCCACCCCCCCCCGCCATGCTAAGGGATGCTGGGAGGTGTTGCCTTCCAGGTTCTGGGCTGGGGCACGAGTGGGGAATGGGTCACCTGTGGCGGAGGGCCGCACACCTGGTGTGGAAGGAATCAGGCAGCTCCGCAAGCAGGCTGCAAGTCCTCAGGATGCTGGGAATTGTTGCTGTCCAGGTTCTGGGTTGGGGCATGTGTGGGGAATGGGTCACAGGTGGGGGAGGTCGCACACTTTACTGCAGGCATTCCAGGTGTGTTGTCTTCCCTTGCAGAAAAGAAATGCCTATAACTGTTTTCCAGGGCAACATTTCCCATGACAGTTACTACCTTTTTCAGCATGATCACATGCTACATGTGTGCATCTTGTATATTCCACAGTTTACGCAAAAATTCTCTATTTCAGATATGGATATTACTTCAATTTTTCATTCCTATGAATACATCTTAATTCTTGTCGCTAAAGTTTCCGTTTGTCTTTGTTTCTTTAAAATAAATTTGGGGAAATTTAATTAAATTATTGTCAGAGAATTTTTTTTTCTCAGCTGTGTTTTGGGGCCTTTGCTAATTCCACATCCAGAAATAAGCATAGGTTATCAGGAGACCTCAAAGGATTTTTTAAAAAATATGTTGTGCATAGTTGCTTTCTACAAAGTTATATAATGTTTGATTCTCATCATATACAACTTCTATTGTAAAAAGAATCTATAATAAGATTTTATGGGTTATAGATTTCATGGGTTAGATTCAAAAATGAAAAGAAGTTTTTTTGGCCTTCTCAGGCCAAACTCCCCATCGTCAAGCTTGGTTCTTGTTACCCTGTTTCCCTTTTTCTTCCCAGAAACTGGACTTTGAAAACAACTGGAAGCTAATCAATGTGTTCATCAGTAACATGAACGAGTGTTATCTGTGTCCACTTGCTGGGCAGGTAAGCAACAGACTGATAAGCAGTGGAACTGCAGGTGTGAGGATGGGGAGGAGAGGAAATGAGTGAAACCAGCAGGTATTTATGGGAAATGTCTGTTCATCTCCTCTCCCCATTTTTTTTGGTTGCTGTTGTTGTTAAGAATATTCGCATGTATGTTCATTGGGGAAATTTGTCTATAGCTTATTATTATATTTTATGATATTTATTGTTATATTCATAATGATAAAGTTAATAGTGTTGGTGTACAAAATTACTACACACACACACACACACACACACACACGCACACCCCAAACGTGCCTGTGAATGCGTTCTCATGCTACCTCCAGTATAGTTTTCTTTCCTTCTTTGTGCTATCCTGAGACCTGGGAGCAACAGGCTGATTCTAACACAGCCTAAGACCGATGAACTGATAGTTCATAGACACAGGTGTGAGCTATAGACTGAGAATCAGTAGGCGCAGGCCAGTAACTGGGGGTCAGCAGGCAAGTTTATTCAGGACAAGCAACGGTTACAAAGGAAGGTGAAAGGGAAGATCAACAGTTGCATGACTACCTGCAGCTTCCAGGGACACAAACTCAGAGTCTCTGAGATACTCTAAACAGAAACAAAACTTATCCTCCTTAAAGGTTTCTAAGAGCAACCCATGTTCCCAAGTCGTGGGCTAGGGCAGCCCGCTTCCCTGAATCTGCTAGTGCAAGTGATTAATCTATTATCAGTCTACACTGTTCTCTGGGAAAAGTTGGGTCCCCTGCAACAGCTCTTTGCCTTTGTTTAGACTCGGTGTCTGAAGCTGATACCTCTAGGAGCCCTGGGATGACCTCACAGGTCACTCTGTCCAGGCAGCTCCGGAGCTGTGCCAGCAGGAACTCCAACACTCCGTCTCTCCCCCTATTGTTTGCTTTTAAGTTTTGTAATCCAAGGCTAAAGGTTTGTCATTGTCAATCTTACCGATTCCCTTGTTTAATCTTTATTTTACAGATGTGTGATATAATCCAATATTTGTTCTTCTATCTCTGACTTATTTGGTGATGCCCTCCGGTTCTATCCATGCTGTAAACTGCATGATTTTATCATTTACTAGAGCTACATAGTATTACATTGTGTGTATATACATGCACTGTCCTCTCGTTGTTCATTGATTTCTTCGAGTGGGCCCAATAACTTTGTGAGTTGTGAGACTTGTTACTGTTTTTGGCATATTGAATAAGCCACAAGGCAGTGGTGCCGAGTGCAAAGGTTTTACAGAAGTTCCCTTCATACCTGCCTTTGCTGAGTTGGGACTTGGAATTTGCTGAACAGAAAGAGACTTTGGACTTGTTGGACATAATGCAACATAAAACTGCATTTTTATTCAGAATTGGAATTCAGAAACCCCAAGGAAGTTCTGGGAAGTGTATAGTTGTTTGTTGGAAACTGGAATCTAGATATCACCTTTGTTGCTATTGTGTCAGCCCAGGGCAGGAGTTGGGGAATGAAGGGACAGGCCAGAGACAAGCCTGGATATCCCTTTTCCCACACCCCCCTGTCTGCATCTGCCCTCAGCACATTCTCATCCCATAGCAAACCATCCTGACAAGGACCATGAACAAGCTGGCTGAAACCCTGGACTTTCTATATGAAGAGGTGAGTCTGGGAAACCCCCTCCCCTCGTCTCTGTGGGTCATTATGCAGAAACTTTATACATGATTCCCTGCAAGGATGTCCCGCAGCTCAGAGGGAAGGATCTGGGTGACCCTTAGATCCTCTCCTGTGCTAGAGAATATGAACTCATGGGAGGGAAGTGGAGGCCGAGAGAAAAAAAAATCTGGAGAAGCCTTCTCTCTTTTGAGTGAGAACTTGGGTCCTGTACAGAGACTGGAATCACCTGGGGAGTCCTGTGACTCTCATGTTCCCTTCACACTCTGTTCTCCCTGGAAAGAGACTTCCTGTCAAAGAGAATCTACTACCCTACTGACATGAGGGAGAGGTCTTCTATTGAGGGATGGTGAAGGTCATACTTCTGGAATGTATAAGTTATAGGATCAGCGATTTATTTTTGGTTATGCCCAAGACCCTTTACTACAGACTCTTCACTTAGGGATCGCTCCTGGCAGGGCTTTGGACATTATATGGGATGTAGGTGATTAAATCTGGATTGGCTACGTGCAAGGCATGGCCTTACCCCAGTCAGTGCTTAGGACTTAGCAAACATACGCAGCTTCTCTTTATCTCCTTGTAGGTACCTAGAACCTTTGTGAACCTGGTGACTGAGGTTCTGGAGTCTTCTGCCGTGTCTGAGACGGAGACTGAGGGCAGGTAAGAAGGGTAATGCAGGGGCTGGAGCAATAGCACAGCGGGTAAGGCATTTGCCTTGCACGCAGCCGACTTGGGTTTGATTCCCAGCATCCCATATGGTACCCTGAGAACTGCCAGGAGTAATTCCTGAGTGCAGAGCCAGGAGTAACCCCTGTGCATTGCTAGGTGTGACTCAAAAGCAAAAAAATAAGTAAATAAATAAATAAAAAATAAAGTTATCTTAGGCTAGATAGAAAGTTAAATAATAATTTCAACATCAAAATTACTAAAAGTGAAATCATTTTGTTTTCTATTTAACCACAATATTTGCATTTGACTGACCCAAGTTCCATCCCTGGCACAACATATGGTCCCCCAAGAACTATCAGAAAGAATTGGATCCAAAACCAGGAGAATAGTACAGAAGGTAGGGCGTTTGCCTTGCATGAAGCCAACCTGGGCATTCCATATGGTCCCCCAGGTATTGCCAGGAGTAATTCCTGAGTGCGGAGCCAGGATTAACCCCTGGGAATTGCTGGGTGTGACCCAAAAAGCAAAAAAGAGAAAAGTTTAAAAATTAAAATATTAAAAGTGTTCAGGTAATCTACATACTGAAGAAACATTTTAGTAAATTTGAATAGACTTGAAAGTTGATAGTGCACAGAACACAAGGGCTTAGGAAAAATCAGTGCAGTGTTATTAGGTAAAAAAAATATGACTAAATGGAACCAGAGAGTTAGTACAGCAGGTAGTGCACTTGACTAACATGTGGCCAACATGGGTTCCATCCAGGGCACCCCAGAGCTCTGGAAGGAGTAATTGCAGTAAAGAGTGAAGAGTAATCCCTGGGCACCACTGGGTGTGACCCTAAAACTACAAAAAGAAAAAGAGAAAAGAAAGTTACAATTAGATGCTATTATAGAAGGGGATACATAGCTATTATAAGTTAAGCAGTACTCTTTAGAAAAGCCATCATTAAATGATAGGAGGAAAAACATAAACGAGGAAAGGTAGAAAGAGCAGCTTTGAGAGAGAAGAAAGCCAAAATTCAAAGTTTAGCATCAATATTTCATATCTATGCCTTCAACCTTTGTCTCTGCCATCTGTTCTGTAAATGAAAGAAATTAATTCTTATTACACTGTACCAAAAAGAGAATTGATATCAAGTATATAAAGTACATTATTCAAAGTGAACACCCAATCAACTTCTTTTCTTTCCTTTGTGCTTTTGAAGTGTGTGGGGGGGCACACTTGGCTGTCCTGGGGGGTTGTCTCTAACTCTGTCTTCAAGAATTACTCCTGATGGTGCTCAGGGAACCATATGTGATATCGGGGATAGAATCTGGGCCTGGCCACTTGCAAGCCAAGTGCTTTATCCCCTAAACTATTCTATCTAGCCCAATACTTATTTTCTTTAAAAGAAAGATGAGTCATGGAAACCAGTGCAGAATCTTTTTAATGTTTTTGAATAACAGTAGATCTTAGGGAAACAACAATTATACTTTAAGAAAAACATAGCATTTCCATGGTGAATTTTATGCAGAACTAACTTTACTCATAGTCAACACAATTGGACTACATCTCAATTTTCTCAGGGCTAGCTTTAACCTCACTGAGTAAGAGTCACATTTAATGAGGAAGATGTGGTTGTAAACAAGGAGAGGATATTAAACCTCAAATTCAAAATGTCCAAAGAGGAGTGTCTCTGCTGCCAGTTACTTCTGGTCATTCTGTTGGCCCCAGTTGAAAATGTTCATCCAAAACTAAACTAAATTGACACAATTTTAAAAAACCAAATATATTTTAAAAAAATCAAACTTAAGGAACTGGGAAAGAAATTAAGTAACTTAATACGTCTGTGTAAGGGATGTAAAAATTCAGCTGCTCTTGGATTTGTTAAATGCCTGTTTTCCTTTTAAAATACTTTTGGGAATTGGCAAAACCCAAAAGGTGTTTTATAAGCACTTTTTCCATTCATGTAGAAATATCCCAAAGGAAATATAATCTCTATATTTCTGTTGCTTTCACACTTAACATCAAAGAATTGTTTTGTAAGAGTTATTTGATATATTAAGAGGTTTTGGAGCATTTTTTCAGGGCTTTCAAATTGTTTTTCTTGGGGGAAAATGTAGTCACATAGAACCAAGAGGAAACTAATTCATACACCAAGTTCAAATTCAGTTCAAAATTCTTCTACCAGATTATTCAAAGAAAAATCCTTACTCACAAAGATAATAATAAAATTTCCTTAATTATAAAACTTTGCTAAATATCTCTACTGTACATACATATAAAATTTTCTTTGTTACATACTAATTACATACATCTGACATAAAGAGGCAAATTTATATACTGGAACTGAGAATATCCCAAGTTCTGGAATCATGTCATCACAAATATATGGTGTATGATTTACTTCACATAATTTTGCAAGGAATTCAAAAGAGAAATGGATGAGAGTGAGGATTCTTAATCTTAGCTGATAGTTACCTAAAAGTTTCTCCAGTTCCCGACACCAAGAGCAAAGAGATTTAATCTTCATTTTCAAAAATTATTGTGGCCTTGGACATTTCTGATCTTTAGTCCAAAATACTTAGGCACTGTTACCTGTTTTCTAGACATACGGAATTAGAGGTGTAACTAAGTAGTAGAACACTTGCTTTATTTATGAGAGGCTCTGGGAATGATCCCTGGTACCACACACAAAAATCATGGCAAAAAAAAATAACCTAATGATTATCTCTACAAATTTCATTCTTTCTATTCATCCTTTTGGGGGGGTGATGGTGGCAGGTAGGTCATTCTGGCAGTGCTCAGGCATTGCTCCTGACTCAATGCTCAGAGGTCACTTCTACTGATGCTTGAGGACCATATATGTTAGACACCATAGATATTAGGGATCAAATTATAGTCAGCAGCACTCAAAACAAATGCCTTAATCCCTGAGTGATCTCCATGGACCCTGAGCTCATTACTTATAAAGAAATCAGTTCTGCTATCTACCCTGAATCTTCCTTTTCATCTTCATGTATTATTCAGTATTCTTTCCTTAAAAACACAATTCAGTCTTATCTATGATCAACTTTATGACAGTCTGCTTTACACTGCATTTTTGAATTCTCCCCCCAAAGTCACACGTTGAAGAGCAAGTCTCTAATGTGATGGCATTTGAATGTGAAACTTTTAGAAGGAGGTAGGTCATGAGAGTCCCCATAAGAGAATTAGATTTTAGGAAAGAGATCCTCTGGGATTACTCCAAAGCTTATGCTGGGGGGAAAGGCAGCTCAGATAGAGAAGTGACCACCAAGTAAAGGGTGCTTGGAGGGCCTGCTCGGGATGGGAGATGCGGACTGAAAGTAGACTATAGTCCAAACATGATGGCCACTTAATACCTCTACTGCATACCACAACATCCTAAAAGAGAGAGAGAGCAAAATGGAATGCCCTGCCACAGAGGCAGAGTCGGGTGGAGGGGATGGGGCGAGGTGGTGGGAGGGATGCTGGGACCATTAGTGGTGGGAAATGGGCGCTGGTGGAGGAATGGGTACATGACTATTTTATGATTGAAACACAAGCATGGAAGTTTGTAAGTCTGTAACTACCTCAGAGTGATTCACTAATAAATAAATAAATAAATAAATAAGAGATCTCCTGGGGACGGGAGTGATAGTACAGCGGGTAGGGCATTTGCCTTCAAGAGGCCGACCCAGGTTCAATTCCCAGCATCTCATAGGTCCCCCAAGCACTGCCAGGAGTAATTCCTAAGTTTATGAGCCAGGAGTGACTCCTGTGTATCGCTGAGTGTGACCCAAAAGGAAAAAAAGATATATCTTCTGGGAGTTTTCTTACCCTTTCTGACATGTGGAAACACAATAAAATGATGACCCATCAGTTTCCAGGCAATGGGTCTTTATCAGATATCAAGTCTAACAGTGCCTTGATTTGGACTTCCTTATGTTCAGAACTATGAGAAATCAATTTTTATTATTATAAGCCATCTGTCTGTGGTATTCTGTTGTACCAGCTAAACAGATCAAGATAGTGACTGTCCATTTTTCAAGAGAAATTGTGCAAACATTGAATGCAGCTACCCTTCCATTACAAATCCCAATCTGCTGACAACTGGATGAACACCCATGAGAAATGCCATTTCCAGAATGACTACCTTTGTAGGTTTTCCCTTTCACCTGAATTCTGCTCACCTTTCCTTCTGACCAGTCAAATTCTACTTTTTCTTTAAATCTTTTATCAGTTTCTGCTGTGGTGTAGTCTTCTCTCATGCTCACACATTCTGTCATATTCACTGAGTACATTTTTATCATTTTCTTAAAAATTATAAACCAACATAGAACTGATTCCAGAACTGAATTAAACTTATTTCTTGAGGCTTTATCGCAGAATATTTAATCTCATTCTATCCAGATAAATAAAATGATTTCTCCTTTTCTTTAAACAAATACCCAGGTCAAGGATCCTTTACTGTCATTCCCTTGAGCTTGTGCTTGATTCAGGAGTTAATATCATATTCAGATAGTTAGCTTCCTTAGTGAAATAATTTATTCTACTGATTCTTTTGTTAGTAGTTGTTTGTCCCACTGTACCTGACACAGTTCCATGTGTCTTTGAAGACTATTCTGAGTTTGGTCTCTAAGGATAAATGCTTGGAAAAATCCCACCAATTCCTGTCAAGATGTGTTTCTCAGTAACAGAAAGTTGCAAAGACTCCCAATGTTATTCCTATGGATATGTATGTATACACATGTCTTTCAACATATCTGCCCAGTAAAACAAGATGACTATTTTTACTCTATTATATTGTACTTGGCGGCTGCGATAGCACAGCGGTAGGGCATTTGCCTTGCACGCAGCCAACATGGCCGACGCGAGTTTGATTCCTCCGCCCCTCTCGGAGAGCCTGGC
>JAOXYA010000022.1:21586176-21597309 GCA_028565675.1 Sorex palustris
TATAAAGGAAGGAAGGAAAAATAAAGCATCCCTTCTGCAAGGGTTTTGACTCACTGAGGTTCCACTTGAGGCCCGTTGTCGTGACATGGTTGCACGGCTGTCCCACAGGAATGAGGCCACACCAGGAGCCTTCCAGGCCAGTGTCCACATGCAACTTGTGCTTTCCCTGCGGCCAAGAAGGAGCTATCATTAGGAAGAGGAAGGAAATGCCAATCCAAGTGCTGGCACCAAACTCTGCTCGCATTCACTACCCTTGATGGGCCATCCTGCTTTATCCTAACTATTTTTTTGTAGCGTAACATCCATCTGACTTAATCCTAGCCATAATTTCACCAGGTGAAATCATGACTTTGCCCAGTAAGAACGCTCAAGTTAGAGATGAGATGTGTCCAGGATCATAGAGGCAACCCGGGTTGATTTAGGCGTCCAACCCACACCAGCCCGCTGCACACTGACCTGTTTCCCCATGGAAAGGTGCAGTGTGATGGGGTACACAATTCCAGGATCCTCGTCAAGCCCTTGTTCAAGCGGAAGTCAAGTGGTGTTGGGCCAGGGAGATACTTCACAGGGACAAAGCACATGCTTTGCATGTAGGAGGCCCTGATGCAACCCTTCTGGTCATGAGTACTCCCAGGAGACTGCACCGAGACAGGAGTAGCTCCCAGCAGGGCTGGGTGTGCTCCAAACTCTCCTCTCATCCCACACCCTTACCCCCAGGAATAAGCAATGCTTCCTAAGAAAATAACCTCGGCTTTCTCTGATTACTGGGCTTCCAACTCTGTGACTTGACTGTCAGTCTTTCTGAGTCTGTTCCCAGGTCAACCACCCAAGGAAGTGCTCCATGAGAAGTACCTCTCTCAAGAAACGGGGGCGTCTGCCCGAGCACCTGCTATGCTTCCTCCATTCTGATGGTGAAACGGTCTGTAACTGACCATCGTTCCAATTTTCCTGCCTCCAAGAAGCTCAAGTCGTGAGTAAGGCACATTCAAGCTCCACTGTCTGCTTCAGAACAGCTGGAAACTCCTCTTCTTCCTCAAAATCCCATTTCTTGTTTTATTCGCTATCCTTAGGGGACAATGTTATTCATGCTAATAGACCTTAAGTCTTTATGGGAAAATGCCAAGGTGAGCATGCATTAAAATATAATTTAAAAGGGTGTTTTTCATAATTCATATAACTCTGAAAGAGTAAGTCCCAAAAGATATTCTTTAACAAAATATTGTACTAAAGTCTCCTTAGTACAGGACATAGTACTAGACTAAAGCTTCTAGGTAGGTCAGCTTTAGTCATCATTTTTCTTTCATCCTAATTATACCTAAACTTCTGAGGACTTACTATATGAACAGACCTTATGTGTTTTTAGCTAAAATGATTTCAGTAGGAAAACAGTTCTCTATATTCCATACTGGTTTATTCAGACTTTCACTATCTACACAACCCATCTGTCTATTTCTATAGGGATATTCAATCAGAGGAACAGATTCAACTGGAAGGGTTTAAATATAGTCAAACACAAAGATTTTTTTTTTCACCATGGTTTTGGGCAACAGAGAGAGAGATTGCAATGGGAAGTTGTTCGCATTAAATGCATCTGAATTATATTTGATTACTAACCCCTTCCCCCGCCCTTTATTGTTGTTGTTTTTTTTTGAGTCATACCCTGTGGTGCTCAGGGCTTAATCCTGGCTCTGGGCTCAGGGATTACTTCTGGAGGGCTTGAGGGACCCTATCGGATGTCTGAGATTGAATCTAGGTTGGCTGTATGCAAGACAAATGTCTTACCTGCCGTACTATCACTCCACACCCAAACCCCACTTTTTTGGGAGGGTATACTTGAAGATATTCAGGGGTTACTCCTGAATCTGTACTCAGGAATTATTCCTGGTGATGCTCTGGGGACCAAATGGAATGCCAGGAATCGACCCCGGGCTGGCCACATGCAAGGCAAGCACCTAGCCTGCTCTGCACTATCTCCTGTAATTCCTGGCACCCTTAAGCACTGCTAGGAATGATTCCCTGAGCACAGAACAGAGAGGCAGGAGTAAACCCTGAGTACAGGTGAGTATAGCCAAAGGTAAAGGTAAAGGCCCTCCCGTTGATCATCGATTTGCTCGAGCGGGCCCAGTAACATCTCCATTGGAGATTTTGTTGTTACTGTGTCTAGCATATCGAATACTCTCGGTAGCTTGCCAGGCCAACAACTAATAATAATAATAATAATAGTTTTTTGTTTTGTGAGTGGGCCATAAAAAATAATTCTCCCTTCCCTTTAGCACCACATCTCCAAGCATCCCTGCGTTTCACACCTAGGATGCCAGGTCAGGTACTGACAGGGGGAGTCTCCAAGTGCTACAGGAGCAGCCCACTGAATTATCTTCTGCACTGTAGCACTGTCCTCTCGTTGTTTATCATTGATCTGCTCGAGCAGGCACCAGAAACATCTCACAGCAAATTGTGACCCTTGTTGTTACTGTTTTTGGTATATCAAATATGTCACGGGGAGCTTGCCAGTCTTTGCTGTGCTGGCGAGATACTTTTGGTAGCTTGCCAGGCTCTCCGAGAGGGGCGGAGGAATCGAACCCCGGGTCAGCCACGTGCAAGGCAAACATCTACCCGCTGTGCTATTGCTCCGGCCTAAATTATTTTCAGTGCGATGTAAAATACATCTGAACTTAGTGCCTGCCACTGGAAGAAAAGAGCAGGACACGTGTGGATGCGGCACCAAGGTTATGGATGCCACAGGGAGAGAAAGAGTGGCAATGCAGACCCAAGACACAACAGGACATATTACCAAGGGAAACTAAAACAAAGCCAGCAAGAGACTTTCTTTTGAACAACATTTACACACACACACACACACACACACACACACACACACACATTGTCATTGTTTTGGGGCCATACCCAGCAATGCTTAGGGATTACTCCTGGCTCTGCACTCAGGAATTACTCTTGGTGGTGCTCGGGGGACCATGTGGGGTGCTGGGCATTGAATCCAGGTTGGCCATGTGCAAAGCAAATACCCTACCCACTGTACTATCTCTCCAGCCCCAGTGATCCAATGATCAAATTCTCTTTCTTTGGACTTTCCTATCTTCAACACAATAACAAATACTAATTTATAAAGCTAGGACGCAGAAAGTTGCTATCTAATCCCAATAATGTGACACTGGGCAAGCCATCTACTGTGCTTGGGTTCCGTTTTTCCATTTCGATTAGTGAGAATAATGGTATCATTCTTCTATCTCACAAGCTTATTGTAAGTCTATATAGAGGGATTGAGTGTGAAAGTTACATTGACAAATTGTTGGCTATCTCTAATGTGGTATTTCCCTTCTAAAAATGATTTGTAGCATTACCACTCTGTTACAGAATGAATGCAATCATATGAATGTCAACTCTTAAAAAACACTGTCATAATTTAAAATAATCTTTTCCTTTTGCCATTAAAAACAAATTGCGGGGAGGGGTTGGGCCTCACTTGGTTGTGCTCAGGGCTTACTACAGCTCTGCACTCAGGGATCACTCTTGGCAGGGCTCAAGGATCTCCCGGAGAACCGAGGAGCAAACTCAGTTTGGCTGAGTGCCAGGCAGTCACCCTAACCACTGTACTTTATCTCCAGCTCACTTCTGTCATTTTTAAAGATCTAAGGAGGAGGATCAAGGTAGCATGCTTTTTGATGTAATTTGCGGATGCCTGGATATTTATAAGTCTTTTAGGCAATATTGAGTGATCTAAATCTTGTCGAATCAAGATAAAAAAAATACAAGTTGGTTTCTTGAAATCTGTCGGTTTCACCATTTCCCTGGAATGATCCACTGTTATTTTGGTCTTTTATTCCTTTCAGCTTGATTTCTGGAAATCCCCCACCACCTCAGGGCAGACAGTCCATGTCCGAGTTCCCTTTGTCAGCCTCCAGGCAGTCAAAGTTTTCTTGGAGCTTCAGGGAATTGATTATTC
This sequence comes from Sorex palustris, assembly GCA_028565675.1. Lineage (NCBI taxonomy): Eukaryota > Metazoa > Chordata > Mammalia > Eulipotyphla > Soricidae > Sorex > Sorex palustris. The sequence goes on from JAOXYA010000022.1 coordinate 21,590,138, forward strand.
CATCATGATCAAAGATGTCCAGGTAATTCTCCCACTGACCCTCCTTCTAGATGCTTGCTTGTTCTATGGACTGGACGCCTGCTCCCGGCTATGCTTGGGAACCCTCTGCTAAGGAGGGAAACTAACTGCCACTAGAACCTTCCTCAGGATCCTGGGGCACTTCTGCAGAGTAGAATTGAGGCACTCTCCCTCTTCCTTTCACATTCAGGCTAAGACAGATGTACCAATAAAAAAACTGAAAGCAAAAAGCAAGAGAATCAACTGCATGAAATATACACATTACACACTGAAGGATCTAGTCAAAGCTGGTGAAAGGAAGACGTTTATGATCTGGATTTTAATTGGAGGAGAACCCAGACCCTGGGTTTCTCTGAAAGGAAGACATCTATCAGATAACCCAGCTCATTTAAAATGAATTGTCATCCAATAGGGACAAGTATCTGGTTGACCATAAAGCCAGTTAATAGTCCATCTCTTTTCAAGGTGCTGCCAAGCAAAAGCAAGGCAAGCCCCCTCAAGTTTACAGAACATATTTGGGACTGGGGAAATAAGTTTGACCCTTTCCTACACAATTGCAGATCCCATGTATCCCACAAACTAATCCTAGACATGACTGTGTGTCTTAGGCTCTTCTGGATGAAGAGAAAGAAGAAATGCTGCTTAACCAAAGGGAGCGAAATGGAAACTTCAACTTCGAGGCTTACCATACTTTGGACGAGGTAGGTGCTGCAAAATGAAAAGGTCTCAGGGAAATGGGCCATTGTCTCCTTAGATGACACCCCTGCTTCCACCTGCTGTTTGGCAATTGCCCCCTAACTCTGCTTCTCCCTTCCCTGCCCCCAGGAGTGGCTCATGCCTTCAGGTTTCCCCCAGGATCTGACTGCCAGGAGCTGACTGGCTGTCTCTAGGCTGCAGCTACTATCTACAAGTACCTAGGAGGGACTAAGTGAGCGCCCGCCTCTCCTGCCCAGGCTCTGCCCCAGATTGCTTTGGGTCATGTCTCCCCTGCTCTGCCCACAAAACCACTGGGGAGCTGTGCGCATGCGCACGGCTGGCACCTAGCAGGGAACCAGTATTCAGCCCCTCAAAACCTGCCAGTGTTCCTAGACCTAGTGGTGGCTAAGCCTCTGCTCGTGGTGCCAGTCTGGGCTCATTTCTGGGTGCTGCTGGTACAAAGAATGCCCCTTTCCTCCTCCCTGAAGTACGGGGGTACGACTGCCATCTGAGAAGTGCTGCACTTTTCTTGAAGGGGGGGAGGGAACATCTTTTGGCTCTAATTTAGACTGGACATGGTGGTGGAAGGGATGAAGTTATGGAATTAGGGGCAGAGGCAGTGAAATAGGAAAGTCTGGGAGGAAGTGTCTGATAGGTATTCCTCCAATCAGCAATCATTTTGTTCTGTTTTGTTGCTTTGGGGGGGGTGCTGCTCACCTGCTGGTGTGCAGGGCTTACTCCTGGCTCTGTGCTCAGGGATCACTCCCGGTGGGGTTTGGGGTGTGGTGCTAGGGATCAAACCTGGGTTGGGTGCATCTAAAGCAAGCACCTTACCTTCTGTATTACGTCTTTACGTCTTCACCAGCTCCCCCAACCAGCAATTGTATTTTTAAAAATTAAAAAAGTTTTTTTTTTTTGTGACATGCAGTGGTGTTCAGGGGCAGCTCCTGGCTCTGTTCTTGGGGGTCACCCCTGGCCAGGCTCTGAGGGTCCTCTGTAGTGCTGGGCGACAAGCACCTTAATCCCTTTCAGTATCTCTTCAGCTCCATCAGCAATTTGAAAACATGAAAAACTCTAATTATTTTTCTCCCTAATTGATTTGATGGCAACAATCGACTTCACTTAAACTTCCGGGGGGGGGGGGGACACGGGCTCCAAACTACTTGCAGTCTTTTGTTTCACTCTCAGAAATAGGATTGGGGGTTTTAGGAAGTCATGTCACCTGGATCCTATACATTGGATGCTCCCTCTACTACTTTTCTTATAGCACAACGGTAGGGCATTTGCCTTGCATGCAGCCAGCCCGGCTGAGACGGGTTCGATTCCTCCGCCCCTCTCGGAGAGCCCGGCAAGCTACTGAGAGTATCCGCATGGCAAAACCTGCCAATATGCCAGACACAGTAACAGCAAGTCTCAAAATGGAGACGTTACTGGGCCCGATCGAGCAAATTGATGAACAAGGAGAGGACAGTGTTTTTTTTGTGTGTGTTTATTTAGAAAAAAACAAAACTCCCTGGATCTCAAGAGGAAGTACAGGGGTTAAGGTACTTGCCTTGCACAGGCCCACTGGGGTCCAATCCAGCACCATATGGTCGCCCAGCACCACCAGGAGTGACTCTGGAGCACAGACCACCTGTGGGTGTGGCCCCTCAATACCCTCCCCCCTCCCCAACCTCCCTGTGTTGTCATTGTCCTGGTGGCAGAGCATCAGATTAGATGTTTGGTTGTGTTGCAAGGCGGGCCTGGCGGGCATCCTACCAACAGCCACTGTCCCAGCCTGTCCCCCACCATCTTTCCTTAAGAAAGTCACTACTTTGTAAATTGGAAATAGTTCCGGCCCCAGAGAGCTGCTGCAGCTAAAGGCTTGTGCTCCGGTAGCAGGCGGGGAGAAAGGAGCGCAGAGAGCAAGATGCGTGCTGTCGCCTTCCCCGGGGCCTCACAAATTAGTGTCTGTGTCCTATGGAGAGCAAATGTTGGCAACAGCTGGAGGAACTGTTTTCAAGCCGTTAACTCTCCAGACACACCCAGGCATGTCTCAATCCCAGCAATGGACACGGCTGGGACGCCCCAGCTGCACAGAATTTCAATCAGCCTTGCAAATAGGAGCCGAGTAGCTGGGGAGCAAAGTGCATCTGAGGCTGGCCCCCTATTGGCACTCGCCAGGCTGTTTTTCTGCTTCTAAATCCACCTTTTCTTGGAGGACCAGAGAATAGGGGTGGGGGGGTGGGCTGCTGGTGGTGGCGGACTGGAGTGGGGGTGGGGGTGCCCACAATTATTGGCGTCTCTCTGCTTGCAAGCGGGAGATACTCCCAGGTATGAGAAGTTGCATCCCTGAGCGAGTCAGAAAAAAAAAAAAAAAGAGCCAGGAGCCAGAGAAAATGCCATTTTGCTCCGCTGCTGCAGCAAAATGGCTTCTCCCTTCCCAGCCCCCTGCAGCTGTCCCGGGACGCGCCTTCCCCAAACCCTGCACAATCCCACCCCATCTGCCGGACCACCCTCTCCCGCGTCCCCCCGCAACCCCAGGGAATGGGAAAAGGGAGGCCCGGGAGATGCCACGCGCCAGGAGGCGCGGCCCAGCAGTCCTTTTTATTTTTTGCAAAGCCCATTCATTTGCAAATGTTTGTCGTCCACATTTCAGATTTACCAAGAAATGGACCACATCGTGGCCGAGCACCCCGGTCTAGTGAGCAAAGTGAATATTGGCCATTCTTTCGAAAAGCGGCCCATGAACGTGCTCAAGGTACCCGGGGGGTGGAGGGCGGAGTGGGGGTGGGAGGAGCGCAGCGAAGGAGGTTGGTCCTCCCCGAAGCTTCGAGAAGCCCGTGCCGCCCAGGCGGGCCATCTGTCTGTCTGTCTTTTTCGCCAGCCCTGCCCCCCAGCCCTCCCTTCCTCTCCCCCCCTCCAGGTGAAAATTTATTTATTTATTTTTGGTATGGATGCCACCCCTGTCAGTGTGTACCACAGTCAGATGTTACGCCTGGTTCTGGACTAGGGAATTACTTTTGACAGTGCTCAGGGGACCACTGAGATGCCAGGGATTGAACCCAGAATGGCCACTGCAAGGCAAGCACCTTACCCACTGTACTATCTCTACTGTCCCCTCAGAAATTTAAAAGAATTCAAATGGCAAACTCCACAGATATGTTCAAATAAATGGTGAAAAAAAGACAAAAACAGTGAACAGCCTGGGAGAAAAAAACACTAATATAGCATTAAAAAATGAATCATAATAGAAAAACTATGAGCAATATCTTTAAATATTATTTGCATGTTTAAAAAGCTTTTAAATCAAAGTGTAATCATCATGACTGGAAAACAAGCTTGTGGTAACTGGATTTTTCTCTTTACATATATTTTCTAATGAAAATGTGCTAGATTCATAATAAAAATATTTTAATATATTTTAAATGGATTTATTGTGTTAAAAGATTGCTAGGCTGAACTAATCTATCCACCTATCCATTCATCTATCATTGGCAAAGGTCATTCTGATGGTTTTGTGCAGACATAATCTTAGAAATGCCTTGCTTCTGCCCCAAATCACTTAAATGAACAGTGCCAGCATCTTCCATCCTAGCTTATCAGACAGAGAAAGACCATATCCTGATAGCATGCTTTCAGAAATTGGACACACAGTAATAGAGAAATGTGATCTCATAAATGAATGTGTATTGGTAGCCCTTTGAAAGCTTGCGCAACCATAGAAGTGGCATCGGGACTGCTAATGACCTTCAGAAAACAAGATATTCATTATAGTCAGGTCATACTGACATTGTACTTATTGCTATAAAAGAAAAAAGTCATCTTCAAAGATCCATGGAAAAGTCTCTGAAAAAACTTCATTAAATTATACGTAAAACCAATTCTCCGTAACTCATATTGATTTTCCCCTCTTTTTACCATATGTATTCTTCTTAGGAACATTTGGGGATAGAGATGTTTTGAGCATAGAAGCGGATGCCGCAAAACCTTTTAGTGCTGATCCGGGACTTAGAGACTTTTTTTTTAATGTATCTAAATTTTTTGCGATACAAAAAAAAATATTATGCCTTACTCCATACACTTGCCATATTGATGGAAGAGTTGTAACGATGACTGTATTTTAATGACTGGGACAGATAAAGATTCATCACTACTTTTTTAAAAATAGCTTATAAACATTATACTATAAGAGGAAAAGGTAGCAATAAAGATTGCCCATGTAGCACCTGTGTAGTTCCCAGAAGCTATTAATCTGAAAGCACATTTTAATGACTCAAATGCTAGTCACTTATATGCAAAGAGGCTTAAAGAACTATTAACACTTTGAATGGATTTTTCTTCTATCCTTGAGTCCATCAATGGCCACCTCTAATCCATACCTTCGAATGAGGAGCATAGAGAAAAATGGCTAAACTCATGCACATAAGAATTTGTTACTAAAAAGCAACAGAGCCATCAACTTCTTTCACTGACAGCTCCATTATCACAGTGATTGATGGTAAAAAAGAGAGACAATGGGTAAGAAAGAGCGAAATCTTTCCCTTCTTAATAGGCTGAGAAACTTCTAAACAGAAATCTTTAGCAAGCTTACCAAGAGGCAAAATAATAACTTTGCAAATCTTGATGTCACTTGTAAAGTAACTGAAATCCTTACATTTTTCAGCATTTTATCACATAAAGACAGTTGAAAGGTTTTTCCTTTTTTTTGCACTAGACATTATTTTCTTTTACAAGCTGTCATTTTCATAGGTAGAGCACTGATCCATGGTGTCAGAGGGGGGAAAAATCTTGCCTGTAGCTAACAAAACTCACAAATCTTTAAACTGATTTCCAGACTGAAAGAGTCTATTTCCCAAAGATTCATCCTCCAGAAATGAAGCTTAAGTCGGCTTCTGAGAAAGAACATAGACCTGGGAGGTAAAAATTTCTTTCTGCCTATGCAGTGCTTCTGAAGAAACAAATCCGAAGCTATGGCAAAACTTAAAGGCACACTGCCATCTCTTAGATAGAGCCAAAGGATAAAGCGTCAAAGAGGAAGTTACACTTGCTCGCTGTGTGACTCCTGGCTGCTCGCTCACTTTCTCTGATAGTATTTCCCTGTGTATATATAATAAAGGCAGCGCTGTTCACCAGTACTTTCCCTTCTCAATAGGAAATTCTACCAACGAGCAAATTCCATTATGTGAAACCCTTTGCGGTCTTCCAGAATATTTAATCTCCAAGTTCAAAGTGCTTTGAAAAAGCAAAATGATGGCTTAGCAATTCGTTGGGAAGGTGCAGAAGGAATACGCGTGTGGCTTTTTTCTTTTCCTGAGATATTCTATGAAGTGGAGTTTCAAACGGAGGTAAGGGATATGCTTTCATTGTGAGAAAATCAAAGTGAAGACAACAGATTTTAATTTTATGAATCACAGACCATCAGCAGCGCTGCAGGTATTAGACGCTCAGTGGAAAACAAGCACCAGATCAGTCATTTTAAGATTCCAAAATATTTTACGAGGAAATAGAGGTTAGTTTTTCTAAAATGATTTTTACTAGGTTTTTGATTTTAAGAGCACTTTATCTCTCCACTCTAAAGATTTTCTCTTTTCCAACAGAGCAACTCACTCTCTCACTGGGTCTCCCTCACTCTCTCTCTCTAACACACACACACACACACACACACACACACACACACACACACACCAGCTTTTTATCCCTCCAACAGAATTCATAGCAAGCATCAACTACTAAGCAATCACAGAAAGGGTGGCCAACAGATTACTGCCGATGATCTAGATCAATACGGTTACAACACATTTTTCATTCCCACAGCAATGAAAGTAGCATTCAGTTTATATCAGAGCGCCAATTTCTAATGCTGATTCTGAATTATATAGAAGTATACCATGTGTTGCCGGCAAGCTACTGAGTGTATCCAGCCCGAATGGCAGAGCCTGGCAAGCCACCTGTGACATACCAAATACGCCAACAACAGTAGCTAAAATAGGTCTAATTTCCCTAACCCTGAGGAGTCTCCAGCTGAGTTGGGAAGAAAGAGAGGGCTAGTACTAAGCAGAGGGTGCGCAAGTCAACGGACATGGGAAGGCACCCCGCAAACAGCTGGCCACCAAGGGGGCCCGCAAGAGCACATCAGCCACTGGTGGCTTGAAGAAGCTGCACCTCAACACCATGGCGCTATGTGATATCCGCCAGCTGCTGTTGCAGAAGCTGGTGCAGAGATTGCGTAGGACTTCAAGACTGACCTGTGGGAGGTCTTCCTGGTGGGGCTCTTGGAGAACACCATCCTCTGTGCATCCCCCACCAAGTGCGTCACCCTTATGCTCAAAGACATTCAGCTGGTGTGCCACATCTGTGGAGAGAGAGCATAAGGTTTATGATGCTAAAATCTTAGGGCTGAGACAAATGGAAATGCTACTGTTGCCCACTCGAGTAATCGATGATTAACAGGATGACAGTGACAGTGACAGTGATAC
>JAOXYA010000022.1:21725814-21739046 GCA_028565675.1 Sorex palustris
CCTTAGTTCCTCTTTTTTTTCCTATTTTTTGCAAGGTCAGCTTTTGCCATTGCCTTGGGAGGGGGTGTCTTCCCTATCTGCCTATATCAGTATGAACCTCCGGAATACCCGAAAGAGGATAACCACCGTCTTTGGCTTGTCTTGGGGGTGGCTATGCCCAGGGCTTAATCCTGCCCCTTGGCTTGGGGTTCACTCCTGTGGGTACCATATGTGATGCCGGGGATCGAACCAGGAGCCAGGAACACAAAGCGCCCTCACCTGTTACTATTGTTCTGATCCTCTTTGTCGACGCCTTTTGAAAAATTTATTTTTGCTGCTTTATTAAGAATGATAATGGAGCGATAGCACAGTGGGTTGGACGTTTGTCTTGCATGTGGCAGATCGGGGTTTGATTCCTCCGTCCCTCTCAGAGAGCCCGGCAAACTATGAAGAGTGTCCTGCCTGCACGGCAGAACCTGGCAAGCTCCCCGTGGTGTAGTCAATATGCCAAAAACAGTAACAACAAGTCTCACTGTGGAGAAGTTACTGGTGCCCGCTGGAGCAAATTGATGAACAACAGGAGGACAGTGCTACAGTACTACAGTGAAATATAAGGAGAGAGATCAAATAAATAAATGAATAAGATGCAATGAAAACAATTCAAGCTTTGAAAGAAATAGCAGTTATTAAGAGAGTAAGGGGAAACAGAATGGAAAGGAAAAAAAATGAGTAGAGATGGTAAATTTAAGAGTGAACAGCTGTAGAACTTTGGGGTTCTGTTTAAGCAAATAAACACTTATCAAAGTAAAAAGCTCGACTCCTGAAAATAATAGTGATTGTGGTAGACCAATGGTACATCCATATTATTTTTCCAAAGACAGGAGTACTAATAAGTTAGTGACCAAAATCAAGGGAGAATCATGCCATGCCTTTCAATTGTCTTCAGACAGAGAGGAGAAGAAAAGTGCCTGTCATAAAGATATAGGGCAGAAACTGGGGACATTGGTGGTGGGAAATGTACACTGGTGAAGGAATGGATGTTGGATGTTGGAACATTTGTAACATTATATGACTGAAACCCAATCATCAACAAATTTGTAACTGTGAATCTCAGTGATTCAATAAAGAAAGAATAACAAAAAAATTTTAAATGTTTGAATAAAGTCAAACCAAAGGTTGAATTATTATGTGTATTTTTGTATTTTAAAGAACAATCATTTTGGTCATATTTTAATCATTTTAAAATTGTAAAATCATTTGTATTTTAATAAATTTAGTATGTTCAATTTTGAAGGAAGCATGGTTTAGCCCTGCACATTGGTCCCTGCAAAAGAAGAAAGAATTTGTGAGGACATTTAGGAAACTGTGGCAATGATTCAATAGATTTAGCTTTCATTTTGTGGAGGTTTCCTTGAAACACTTGAAAATCTCCAGGAAAACTGAGTAATTTTTTTCATAAGAATTGTATAACCAATGCACACTAGCCAGTTAAAATACCTTGTAGAAACTGCAGTCATTGTTGGTTGGGGAATTTCTGATAGCAATTAGCCATATAGTCTAAAGAGATTTGACTTCAGCAATCCAAAAAGCTTAGTTGCTTAGGTTTGCTTTTTCACACTTAGGAAATAACAAAGATGCGCATGAACATTCTCATTCTCCCCGGTTATGGTCCCCAAGTCAGACATATTTTGTCTTACTTACCAATGAGACAAACTTCCTTGCATTTTACTGCTTTTCTTTTTCAAACATGGAGGGAGAAAAAGAATGAAACAGCTTCAATTTGGTTAAAGAAAGACAGAGGCTATCCCACAGTCAGAGCAGGATTTTCACCAATTTCTTTGTAAAACTGTAATTTATTACTTAGCTCCACTACACAAAATGCCTGGTATGTATAATGTAGTTTCTATGTTTAAGGCATCTTTTTTATTTATCATACTAAGAATTCCAGACCTGTGTTATGCATACCATTTTATAAAATGGTGATGAAAACAATGATTTCAAACATGTACCCCAAAGTCTTTTTAATTGAACATGCATAAGAAGCTAAGAGAAAAACTTTTATGGAATTATATTTTAATATGCTGAGTTTCTGCTTAGTTCAAATGAAAAGGTTTCAACTGGGTTTGGGAGAAATGGAATGCTAAGAATTGTTACATGAAATATTAGCAATACAGATCATAGACAATAAATGATTCAAACACAGTTTGGTTATATCAAACACATATCTATTTACTCAATAGTTATAGTAAACAATATTTTAGAATGAGTCCTGACACAGAAGTAAAAAATATCTAAATGGCCATAATTTGATAAAAACACAAATATTTTTCTTTGTAAAGAGAAGTTACAAACAGAATTCATATGTAACTGATGTGCTAAAATAAATCCTTACTTACAACATCAATAGTCACCATAACCATATGCATGTGAATGATTTATAGCACAAGAAACAAAAACATTTAGGTAAAATAAAATGGAATGTTATTCTCCAAACTTGTAAAATTGACTACAATCATTCCACTTCCCACACGCCATTACATTTGGAACAACAGCTCAAATACTCAAACTAAGTGATTTTTAAGCCAATAAAATTAGATAGAATCAATTTGGTCCCATGCATATATTAAAGCTAAATCATCATTGGCTTAAGTCAATACAGTTCCATTAGTTTCCTCTTGATTTTATAAATGTCTTATGGTTACCTAGACATTTTTCAAATTTTCCTAATTCCCCTTTATCTGATGGGATATATGATAAATATTCTTCAAAAACAATCTTCAGAGAGAATATTTTTCTTTCTCATCAATACATGAGGGCACACTTTCATCCTCCATTTCAGTCACTGAGATTTCACGGTATAAAATAACAAAGATGTCATATGGTAAGAACATTAATAAAATTCATTTACACACCAGGATATCTTCTGAAAATCAAATTTCTGATAGTGTTGGCCAAAACTGTATTGACTGGGGAGATAGCCCAGGGGGAAGGCACTTGCATTGCATGCAAACTAGACTGGTTCTGTCCACAGCACTATATTTGGTCCCCTGAGCTTAACCAAAAGTGACTCATGTTAGAGCTTAGAGTAAGCCCTGAGCACTACACAGTGCAGCCCAAACAACGCCCCCCCCCGCCACCCAATTTAAAAAGTGATATACAAAAACAAAGAACTATGTGTTCATTGCCTTACAAACAAATCTGAAAAAAAGTAAAATCATTTCTTTATTCCAGGAGGATATTGTGTTCATACACACAAAGCAGCTAAAAAAATATCTGTGCTGAACTTAAATGCTAAATAGCAGGTTGACTAATAATTTTTTATTGTATCTGTAGTGAACCTGCCTGTTTGATGCCAAAAACAAATCCTCTATATATTCATGTAAAATTATTGCATATACATTCACTAGTACTAATAACTTTTTGACAGAGCTTTTATTGGTATGAAATATTCTGTACCTATAGTATATGGTACTTAGGATGACGACAAAGAACTGATGTAGTTATTACAAGGAAACAATATTTTAAATGTATGTATATATGGCTGTATATATATATACATTCAATTAAAGTACATACTGTCTATATGCTTTATAAATTATATATTTACCACTTTTATAATAAATTTTTCATGAAAATGCTGGCAGCTTTATTATTTCAAGAAGAATTTTAAGTCTCTTAAAAACTTCAGATGCCAAGTTTTAAAGCACCATGATATATATTACTTTCTCAGCATCTCTTCTCCCCATGTTTTTATGCATCGCCTCTCTCAGAAGAATCTTATTCTATCAAACACTCTATACCTAAAGAGGTCTTTTCAATGTTATAAAGTGTATGAGTGCACCTGAAATGGTATTTGATATGGATATCTGCATATCTATAGATTCTCTCCCCGTTCAGATTGGCAGCGGTGCAGATGCAATGCTTTCTGTTCAGCAATGTACTTCTTTTCTCCACTTTGCTTTTGCTACTTACTGAGCAACCAACTCGAAGTAGAGAGCTAATTCTTTAAAAGAGACAGTTAAGGAGATAAAAGATGCCCTCCCACTGTTCTGCCACCACAATTTTACAATCACAGATGTTTCCTGGGTGAATGAACTTTATCCTTTGTGTAGGTGAGTTATTTAAGTAAAAGTGTTGAGGAGGCTGCTTTGTGAGCTAGAAAACAACAAAAAGGAACCGGAATTAATGCCGGAACAGTATGGTTCCACACTAGTGAAAGACAACTGTCTCCAAGTCACACAAGTGAGACGGTTCGGTCGTACAGAGCAGAAACACACTCTCAGGACAAGAGTGAAGGTGTGATAGTCTCATACTCTTCCTATGAATCTGGCATTCAAATATCCCCTGCTTCCCTTGCTCTATTTCCCATGGGGACAGGGAGGTGGGTGAGGGACACTGGGACAACGGTAGAAGGAGGCTGACATTTGGGTGGAGGGTGTGGAGCTAGAAAAGTTCATGCATGAAATCCTACTAACAATTGGCAAACCACAGTGCTCAAAAAAATGTGTATATATATATATATAAATGTATATATACATATATATTTGGTTTAGACTAAATGGTTTAAATCTTTATCAAAAATTCATTCTGTGGTCATAGCGGAAGATTTTTTTTAAAAAAATAAAGCTATTTGTGACTATTATACAATGCTTGCTAACTAAAAACCCATGAATTCTCAAAAGCTATTTTCACATAAGTAAAGACAGCAAAAATGTCCTTTGCATGAAAATGACTTTGGTTAAAATCTTTATTTGCCCTGCCTAATTACTAATTGTCCAAGTCAACTAATGAATTTGTTGCTTGCAAGTGTCTCTGAGCCCATTTAAGCTTAAGAAAATAGTTCCACAAAATTAAACCCATGAGATCTATGTATAAAATAGCCCAAAGAACTAAAATCATAAAGCATTCTGTTGCTTGTCACATAAAAGCTACACCAGGCAGTTTTTCTTCATGCTCTCTGCCTATGAAACAATCCCTGGAACCTAGCCGATATCTCTTCTGCTCACTCACATAAATGGTCCCTCAACCTACTGGTGAATCTGCTTTATTGGAGAAGCAATTCTGCTATGGAGGTGTCCTTTTCCATGCAGAAAATGTCTACGTTTCGAAGGTGAATTCACTCCATCATTTATAACAGTATCACTTGCAAAGCAATGGCCACCATTTTTATTCTTTGGGAATAATTCCATCTTTGGTTGGATAACATCTTTTATATTATTTTATTTTCGTAATATATGCTTGTAAAGTGTTTTTGAGGGTGAGTAGTTGTTTATCCCTTCAAGTTATATGAATATCTTGTTAAAACAATCACATATGAGAGAACAATTATTTTCCCATTATTAAATTTTTTGTTACAATTAAATAAGGTACAACCTTCTGAAAATAGACTTGAAATACCAAATTTTGAGTGTCATACAAGTTTTTGTCATAAAAAATACTCATATGACTCTCAAAAAGTTTCTAAAGGCCTTTTAGAAAATAGAGAGAGAGGGAGAGAGATAGATACAGAATGTCTTTATTGAGGAAGTAAAGGAGAGGTGCCTTTCATTAAAATAAGAAAGGGAAAAATGTTGGTAATTAATTATGATTTCTTACATTATTTCCATTTTATAGGCTATTTTAAATCAATCTAATAATAGCGATCTTGTAGAAATTTAACATTAAAAACACAGGTGAACAAATTCTAATTCTTTAACAAGATAAAATTGTTGCCCGTGGACTAGAATGCTTTAAATTGTCTTTAAGTTGTCTATTTCTTCAACCCTCATTTAAAAGAATGAAGCTTAGAGAAACAGTATTGCAGGTGGTGTGCTTGCCTTGCATGAGACTGACCAGGGTTCAATTCCCAGCATCCCATAAGGTCCCCGGGTCACTGCCAGGACTAACCTCTGAACATTGACTGATGTGGTCCCAAAACAAAACAAGTATACCAGTTAGAAAGCACAATCTAGATTTTAAACCAAAATTACAGTACCTGAGTACAATTCATCCCACTAAATTATATCTCTTTTATCATTATCTCTTTACAATACTGTTCCATTATAGTCTCTGCTTATACTTTCCACTTAGGTAAAATATTAAAATAATTGCTGGGGAAAACACATCTGCTTTATGTTTCATTACCAAGTGTTTTATGTAACTATTTTGATTGCAAATAGTTGGATACGTGTCCTGGAGGGGCTAAAAAGTCTTTGAAATTTAGGATTAGTAACTTTTTTAAAGCAACCAGAAGTTTAATTTTCAAATATATAATTTCTAGATAATTAACAAAAAATACACATTTTTATGAAAAAAATATATTATTTCTATATTCAAGAAAAAACTGATCTATTAAGAATTGAAAAATGAATACAATCTTTTTCCCCTCATCTATTTTTCCTCACCTGTGCCAATCATGGTGAGTTAATTCAATCATCCCACAATCATCCCACTGGTTTCATTATGAAAACTTTTCAACTTTTCCCTATAATTTTTATTGCATGGCTTCTAATTATATAGAAATTTATCTGCTTGAAAGTCTAAAAACCATCCATGAAAATAAATATTTCTGATAAAACCTTGGGGTAAAAATATGGAAAGGAAATCTTAGTAGAAATGAAACGAAAAAAAAAACCAGCAAAATTAAGATATCACGATCTCTTCATGCAGCTTACATTTTTCATTCTATTACAATGGAATTACATTAAAAAAAAACAGTCTGTTTAGGAAAAATTCAATCTTTGGAGTAGCCAATATTGAGTTTTCAATAGAATAATATGAGTGATAGAACACGAATAATATCAATAAAGTCTGATCAGTGGAAAATCATAGAATACCAAAATTTTCAAAGCCCTTCAATCAGGCTAAATAACATAATTAGGTGTTTATTATTCCTTCCTGATTGGGTGTCTTTAAAGCCATAAGAATTAGAAGCTGAAGCAATTAGGAAAAGGTATGACAATATTAGTCACTTATATAATGAGTATAGTTTCTCCTTACAAAAGAAATATCTTGCACTATCTTTTCTAAATATTTTTAAGATAAATTTTGGCTCAAGAGAAAGAAAGAAATGCCAAGTCATGGAAACATTTCAATCTATTGCCGTCTCCAAATGATCTCCAAAGCTAAGACACAGTTCGTTTCTTCAAGATTTTATTGCTTTTAGAAAAATAATACACGCTTTTCTATCATCCTGTAATTCTATGCTTTCTTAGGTTAAGTGCTCTATAATAAATGTTATATAATAATCTCTAAAGGTATAAGAAAGTCTATAATAGGAATTAGCCTTATTCTTTTTTATCCTTTATAGAGATAAATTGCCAATTGTCCTCAGTGCAAATCCTCCTTTATCCTTTTACTTAATTTGTCTAAATGGCTTTTTAAAACACCACCCCCCCAAAAAAAGTCATTATCCCTTAGTAATTAGCCAAAGTCATCTAGTCTTTCCAAAAGGCCTATTGTTTCAAAATTCAGTAGGTAGTTTTCAACCATATTGTCACATTATGTTTAGCAATAACTATATGCTTAGTGTTCAAGTATTATGCCCTTCATTCTTCTCTTATAATCGACATATTCTCTTTCTGATAAAATCCTCTATGCTACAGTAGCAGCATCCTTGTTTTGCTCATTGTTATCATTTTCCTCTGGACCGGTGACTTTCACTTCTGGCCTCGGTGGTCTCTGGGGGTCTGAGTCTGCCTGGAGGGAAATAGAATCAAAACACAATATTTAGCCCCTCACAGCTGCAAACATCTTAAAATTAGCAAGAAAAAATAATAAACTTAAAATTCTATTTCATCATAAAAATATGCAACAAACAATAGTTTCTTGGGTTTTATTTTTCAGTCCCTCACTATGCAGCAGACACATTTTTCCCTATATCTTGCTGGTCCAGAGGCACAGAGTCATTTCTGGAACCGAAGGTCTCTCTCTCTCTCTCTTTCTCTCTCTCTCGCTCTCTCTTTCTCTCTCTGTCTGTCTCTCTCTTCTCTCTCCTTCCTCTCTCTCTTTCTCTCTCTCCTCTCTCTCATCCTCCCTCACTCTCCTGCCCATCCTCTCTTTCTTTCTTTCTTTCTTTCTTTCTTTCTTTCTTTCTTTCTCTCTTTTTCTCTTTCTTTCTTTCTGTCTGTCTGTCTGTCTTTCTTTCTTTCTTTCTCTTTCTTTCTTTCTTTCTCTCTTTCCTTTTTTCTTTCTTTCTCTCTCTCTTTCTTTCTTTCTTTTCCCCCTTCCTTCCTCCCTTCCTTCCTTTCTTCCTTCCTTCCTTCCTTCCTTCCTCCTTTCCCTCCTTCCTTCCTTTCTTTCTTTCTTTCTTTCTTTCTTTCTTTCTTTCTTTCTTTCTTTCTTTCTGTCTCTTTATTTCATATTGAACTAACTTTTCTTTTGAACAGTTTAGTCATACTTTCATTACTTTTATGTCAGTGTTCACTGAGGAAAAGGAAGAGAAAGATGCTGGCATTCTCCCTTTAACTCACAATCCAGCCCCATACCCGATGCTCTTCTGAGCATTGCAGAGAGTGAGAGCGGGTGTGTTGGGGGGGAGATTTCCTATTCTTTGTGATTCTGGTGCCAAGTACCAAGTGGAGAAGAGCAAGACAGAAGATACGATCACAGAAGCAACTTTTCTCCTCCAGCAACCACTATGTTATTAACCACCTCTCACAACTTGCCTTCTCCCACCCCCAACTAGATAGCAAACAGCTGAGGTGAGGAGGATGAAGGAGCTGGTGTTTAAATTCTACTCCAAGAAATTCCAGAGACTCTGAAAACCTCCCAAGATCTACCCATGTGTAGCACAACATGACTAGCTCTATATCCCGCCCCCCCACACCCCATAAAGGCCACCATTTATGTTCTTAAACAAGAAACACAGTGCTGACAGTAGACTAAGGACCAAAAATGATGGCCTCCTGGTATCTGTATTGCAAACTAAGATGCCCAAAAATAGAGAGAGAATAAGAAAGAAATTTTCTTCCACAGAGGCAGAGGATGGGATGGACTGGAGGTGGCGGGAAGGATACTGGAAACATTGGTGGTGGGAAATGCACACTGGTGGAGGGATGGGTGTTTGATCATTGTATGACTGAAACTCACTCATGAAAGCTTTGTAACTGTATCTCAGGATGATTCAATAAAAATAATTGAAAGAAACATAGCTATTATTGGGGCTATCATCCCACATTGCTATCTTGCAAAGTCTAAAATACTGAGTTATCTTAAACTGAGTGGAAGGAGGTCAGGACACACTGCCCAAAGATGCCAGCACTGGTGTCCTCCAGATGCTGCATTCTAAACTGGAGCCCAGGCTAAGGAAAAGCTCTGGAGTCTCCCCTAGTCAGAGAAGACATGCCACTCTTGACCCAGAAAAACGAAGACTGGATCAGCTACACAAATGAACTCTCCGTCTGAGAAATTTACCTGTATTTGCAAAACAAATATGAATCACCTTTTTCTTGCTATATGAACCCATATCCCTCTCCTTGATAGCCCAGTGCAGACCTTTGTCCCATTAAATGACTCAAAAATAAATGACCTCCATCTGTCCCGTGTACTCTACATTACAGTCATGTGCCTGTCCTTGCCTGTGTAATTAAATGTGTCCTTTCTCTTTTACTGTCTGATGTTGATCTCTCTGCTTGAACAGGCTGAAACATCCTCAGAGGCTCAAGAGAAAATGTCCCTCGTGTCCCTATACAGCTCAAGCTCAATAAATGTTGACCAATTGCTGTATATTTATCACATATTTCCTGCTGTTTTTCCTACAATCATTTCATATTTTGACTAAGATCTTCTCCATAGAACAAAATGTAATTTGGTAAACAAATTTTAAATCTTTTATATAAGAAAAGTACTCTTTGGTTTTAAAAAATTAATATCGAATTTTAATCATATAAACCTGGTTTTTCATATATTTGGTGTACTTACAGGATACCAATATTAATACATTTGGGTAAAATGGAAATAAAATGTATCATCATTGTAAAAAGAGAGTCAAATAAGATCAAATCTCTTTTTGTGTGATTACTCTTTTTCCCCCTTCAATTTTTGAGACACCATGATTTAAATTACCATTAATAATAAAGCTTCAGACATACAATATTCTAACACTACACCTACTACCAGAGTGTCACCATCCCTCTCCCAACATTTCAAGGTCCTTTCCTATCTATCTCTGACCTCATCCCCTTTCTAAATTCAGTTCAGACTTTTGGGATCTATTATTATTGGCAGACTGTTATTCTCTTATTATGCTTCTTTATATTACACATATGAAAGAGATCATTCTGCATTTGTGTCTCTCATTCTGACTGACTTCCCTTAGCATCCATGTGGTAGTAGAAATCACATGATTTCTTCTGGATAGTATTCCATTGTATATAGATATGATCTCCATCCACTCATCTATTCTTGGGCACCTATATTGTTTCCAGGTCTTAGCTATTGTGAATAGCACTACAACGAACACAGAAGTATAACTTTCCTTTCAAAATAGTGTTTTGGTTGAGCTTCAGTATAATTGCCAAGAAGTAGATCTGTTGGGTCATATAGATGCTCAATTCTAATTTTTTGGAGATGTCTCCTTACCCTTTTTCATAGAGGCTGAACCAGATGAGACTCCCACCAACTCTAAATGAGGGGTGTATGACTATTCTTTCTGTAGCATTTGTATCGTACTGAAAATCTCTAACTAGTCACATAGCTGGCACTAGTTGGTATTCCTAAGAATTTAGATTTTCCCAGAGTATACATAAGTGTATTGCAAATTACAAAAACCAGACCTTGACTAATGTGCAATTCCAATAGAAGGCCAACTTTTAAGTTTTATTTATGAAATATGCATAAAGTTTTAATTTTTATTTATGAAAGATGGCAGGCAATCTATTAATATCTATTAAAACCAATATTTCCTAAAGTAGGTGATAACTGCCCCAGGATAAAGATGCAGGGAGGCCATTGAAACCTCAGGTGCAATGGGGGGGGTGGTAACTCTTTTCACCATAGAAAGAGATCTCTAAGGGACCACTGAAGGGAGGTGGTAGGTCAAATAAGTTTGAGATCCTCTGAGCTAGATGATGGGGGGAAATAGTGTTTGGAGATTCCAAACTAGGATTTTACAGTAGTTCTTCATGCTGTAAACTTCTATCCCAGTCCACTGTAACAAGAGCCTTACCTCATGAAACCTATTATTGCAGCTATTATATAAATGACACCATTACACTACTGCGTTTCTATTACACTATTTTTCTCCCACAAGAAAGCACATTTCCTTTAAGAAACTGGTTTGTCTGGGTTATTTTTGTTTGGTTTGGCTTTGGTTTTCTTTTACTTTCCTTGAGAAATTCATTTATTTCCTGATTAAGGAAAGGGGAATTATATAATTCACTAAATTATTTCTCCATTTCAGCTGCAAACAACTACAAATTTTAATAATAATACAGAGCTACCTGCAAGAAGTAGCAAGTAGGACTATGATTACACCAGCTTAAGAAAAGATGAAATGAGAAACTTTTGAAAAGTTTGCTTTTGGATGCTGACAATGTTTTTTTTAATAATCTATCCAGTAGGTTATAGATAATTGTGTACTGCTATGGAAACTTGACCCCAAGGACATATTGTATTTTTCCATTACTAACTTGGTCTTCCTAAGCAAGATAAAGCAGAAGAGTCAATCATAAATAAACAAGAAGCCACCACTCATCATAGTAAGTGTCAGCAGTGAATGAACTAAAATCCATTTGAGAAGCTTCAGCCTGAGGGGAGAAGAACCCTGATCTGAGGAATACACCAAAAGGAAGGACATAAACAGATGGTGAAATGTTGTGAATACAGCCTGTCTCTTTATTGTATTTTTATTCTTTTTTTTCTTTTCGGGTCACACCTAGTGATGCCCAGGGGTTACTCCTGGCTCTGCACTCAGGAATTACTCCTGGCAGTGCTGGGGAGACAATATGGGATGCTAGTGATTGAACCCGGTTGGCCGCATGCAAGGCAAACACCCTACCCACTGTACTATGACTCCAGCCCCTACCCTGTCTCTTTAGACTCTGAAACTCAATGTGAGCCTAGTAGCAATTTGTACCTATTGATCAGCATGTAACATAATCTTATCCTTTGAATTTCTATCCTATCTATCTATCTATCTATCTATCTATCTTCTATCTATCCTGTAGAAGAATTCCAAGATTTGAAATTATCCTGTCCTGGGGCCAGTTGTAGGAAAATGAGCTAGGAATTTCTTTAGTCTCTCCTTTATAATAAATAGAACCATGTCAATAAGCGCCAGGTCTGCTGAGTATTGATTCAATTAATTCATTTGAATCAATCTGAAAAATTTAAATCCTAAAATTTCTAAAAAGCAAAGAAGTCACCCATAGCAGAGATAATGTTTATTATGTTGCACCTTGGTCTCACTTGTCTTTATATTCTTTTCTGGTTTATATTTTTCCTTAGTCTTTGTGGATGGATGAATGGATGTGTGGGCGGATGGATGAAAAGGTAAATGGTAAAATAGAAGAAGAGACTTATGGATGATAGGACTTGCTAGCTGAAATAGCATAGTCAATGAAATTTGCTTATAAATGGATAGGCATGGATATTATCACGCTAATTGAAACAAGTTTCAATTATCATGCTTAATTGAAACAAGTCAGAAGGAGAGGGACAGACATAGAATAACTATACTCATTTGTGGGATATAAGATAACATAGCATGAGAATAATACCTAAGGACAGTGGAAACAAGGGTCAGGAGGATTGGTCCACAGTTGGAAACCTGCGTCAAGTGCTGGGGGAAGAGGTTGGGATAGAGAATGGACCACTGAGACAATGATGGTTGGAGGAATCACTCTGGATGGGAGATGTGTGCTGAAAGTAGGTAAAGGACCAAACGTGATGGCCTCTCAGTATCTATTATTGCAAACCATAATGCTCAAAAGTAGAGAGAGAGAATGGGAGAAATTGTCTGCCATGGAGAGAGGGGGAGGGTTGGGATGGGGGGATACTGGGGACATTGGTGATGGGGAATGTGCACTGGTGGACGGATGGGTGTTCGATCATTGTGTAACTGAAACTCAAACATGAAAGCTTGTAATTGTATATCTCATGGTGATTCAATTAAAAAAATAAATAAATAAGTAAAAATTCACTTCGAGGGCTGGAGAGATAGCACAGCGGGTAGGGCTTTTGCCTTGCACGTGGCCAACCCGGGTTCGATTCCCAGCATTCCATATGGTCCCCTGAGCACCACCAGGAGTAACTCCTGAGTGCAGAGCCAGGAG
>JAOXYA010000022.1:21746916-21767267 GCA_028565675.1 Sorex palustris
GGGAGGGAAGGGAAGGAGGGAGAGAGGAAAGAAGGGAAAGAAGGAAGGAAAGAAGGAAGGAAGGGAGGGAGGGAGGAGAGGGAGGAAGGGGTAAGGGGAAGGAGGGAAGGGAGGGAGGAAGGGGAGGGAGGGAAGAAGGTATAAGGAAGAAAGAAAAGAGGGAGAGAGGAAAGAAAGATGGAAACGCCCTTTTATTGCTTCTAATGAAAACATTTTCCACTGTGGTTACTTTTTTTAGTACTTTTTTTAGTTACTTTTTTTTAGTACTTTTTTTAATTAGAATGTTAGCTCCTTTACTCACCTTTTTAAAAAAAAACAGAGCTACCCTTTTTAAAAAATAAGTTACCCAAGCTTATCTCCATGTCAAATTAACTTGGGTTACACCATTTATCATATATTATCTTAAAACTCATGTAAAGACTTAAACATTAGGCATATTGGGTTTGCAATTCTACTTCTGAATTTTCTTAAAAGACAATAATCACAGTCGGCCACAAACTGTCCCTGAGGGGAACCTTCAGAGGTTCAACAAACGGGTTATTGCCTCTGCGCTGAACTTTTTTGATGACACTTTTGCATCCAAATGTCGCACTTGGCTTTCAAAGAGGCTACAAAGGGAAGCCTGCGGATATTAAAGGAATATATTTTTAGGACTCAGATGCAATGAAATGTTTAACCATATCTAAGCAGAGCTACAAATGGCTCGCAGATGTGTTTTAGAATAAACATTTCACCAGAAAAAAAAAAAGAATAAGATCAATAATAACAAAATAAAATTGAAAATGCACTAGAGTGAAAATGGCCATAAGGATATAAACAGCCAAAGGACAAACCAACCCAATTCAACACTATAAAATGATGAAGAGAGAGACAGCAAAGATGAACGTGTGGGTCTGAGACATGGGGAAGGTTTATTCATCGGAGAAGTGACCTGCACAGCCAGTCAGCAGAAGAGAGCAAGAAATGAAGATCAGAACAGAATCCAGACAAATGGGGTCACCAAAAGAAGGACCACAGAACTTAGGTGACATAAGATCAACTATGATTGGGCTGGAGCGATAGCACAGCGGGTAGGGCATTTGCCTTGCACGCAGCCAACCTGGCAGACCCGAGTTTGATTCCTCCACCCCTCTAAGAGGGCCCAGCAAGCTACCGAGAGCATCTTGCTTGCATGGCAAAGCCTGGCAAACATGGGCAAACTCCCCTTGACGTATTTGATATGCCAAACACAGTAACAATTGTAACAATGGAGACATTACTGGGCCCCCTCGAGCAAATCAATGAACAACAGGAGGACAGTGACAGTGACAGTATATGGTATTTGGCTTTTTCTGCCGCTTTTCGCTGAGAATGGTGCCTTTCATATCCATCTTTGGTAACCTAGGTGGTAGGATGTGTTTCCTAGGCCTGAATATTATTCTGTTTCGTGTATATTTACATATACAGCTTCTCCTTTCACATGCGAAGGTAGCCATGGTTTTGTTCTTTTTTACAAAGGTTCTCTAGATATGTCATAATTAACTAACCGTGAGTTTTATCTGTGCCTGGGGATAACACACACATACGATCCACGTACTCCGAGTTGAAAGCTTAAAAATCTATGGATGCCCTGATGGTTTACACCTTTTCCTCTGCTGTATCCTTCTATCCCCCAATGCCCTCTGGGACTCTATTTGAGCTGAGCTGGGTTATTTTATTAGCCTGCTTCTCAGAGTTTGGATTTCAGAGTATCTTAAAATTACGGATACTTTGAAACTTGGTCATTTGGTTCCTGGAGTCAGTGCTGTTCACTTGATCACTTGATCACTTGACATCCCATTACTCATTGATTTGCTCCAGAGGGTGCCAGTAATGTCTCCATTCATCCCTATCGCATGCAGTGTAGCCCAATGGCATCTGCTCTCTCCAGTTACACGAAGAGCCTCAAACTGATCGTTCAGGGTCTTGACAAAGAAGTCTGACCATCTCGTAGGTGGGCAGCCATGCGATCTTTTGACATCCTATGGAATCCAGTCGGTAATGGCTCTACTCCAGCGGCCCTCTCCAAATCGCATTATGTGTCCAGCCCATCCGATTTTCGATGCCTTGGCAAATAAGACAGCATCCCTGTCCATTGTCAGCAGAGGTCGGAACACTAGATTCTTTCACCAGTGAAGTGTTATACTCCAAGCATAGCTCTTTCGATTCTTCTTTGGGAGACCTTAATAGTGTTCTCATCCTGTTTTCATACGGCCCAGGTCTCTGAGGTGTATGTTCGTGCAGGAAGAACAGTGGAATTGAAGAGATCTGCCCGGAGCTGTAGGTTCTTCCTCTTCTTAGCTATTTCTTTGACACTCTTGAAGACGTTCCAAGCCGTTCTCTTCCTCCTGCGCAACTCAGGTGCCAGGTCATTCGTCATGTTGACTCCTCGACCTAGGTACACATAACTTTTGTATTCAGAGATGTTTGTTCCATTGAGAGCGAATGGAACGCCAGGAATGAGACTGTTTCTCATAAACATTGTCTTTGTGAGATTCAGCTGGCATCCGACCTTTCCACACTCACGGTTGAAGTTGGCCAGCATTTGTGCCACTTGGCTACATTTGGTGTTAGTAGAACGATATCATCAGCGAAGCAGAGGTGGTGTAGTTTCTGACCGTCTATCTTCACTCCCATTCTTTCTCATTCCAGTCGTTGCATGGTGTTCTTGAGGGTGGCACTGAAGAGTTTCAGTGAAATGGTATCATCCTGCTAAACCCCTCTCTTGACATGGATGAACACTTTCTTGTAGATTGGTGAGATCCTGATTGTGAATTCGTAATACAGCTCATGAAGGATCCTGATGTTTGAGTTTGAATGCCCGGTTAGGCTAGGGCCAAACCCTATTTGGCTATGACCGCTTCAGTCTCAAAGGCCTTCTTTAAATCACTGAACTTTAGACAGAGCGGCATCTTGAACTCCAAAGACACTTCAATGAGCTTGGTTATCGTGTGGATATGGTCGATAGTGCTGATTCCTTTTCAGAACCTGGCTTGCTCACATGGTTGTCCTTCATCTAGTGGTCTGCAAATCCTATTCAGGATGACTCGAGTGAATAGCTTTAGATGACAGACAATAGGCAGATTGGGTGATAGTTAGCAATGTTGTGGATGTCTCCCTTCTTGTACAGTCGTACAGTCCTGCTGGTTTTCCATTGGGATGGAGCCTTGCATTCAGACAGGTAGCGTGTGGACAGCAAACACAGATTCCCAATGTAGAGCAGCAGGCACTAGGGTCCTGCCCCATCTACCTTCCCCTCAAAACTGTGAAAGGACTTGACTTTGCAGATTCTACTGTGAAGAGGAGGGGAGTCAAAGGTGCTGGGCTGAGAGGCGGCCCCACATGAGCAGAATCAGGCAGAGGAAGAAACAGGCAGTTCAGGCCTCCCACTCCAGCAGGAGGCTGTACAAGGCTGTCCACAGCCACATGGGCAAGGACCAGCTCCTCCGTCTGCACCGTTGGTTCCCAGGAGAAGCCTTATTCCAGACACTTCCTGCTTATGAGCACCTGCCTCCCAGTCCAAGATCCCATCAGTGCTGTTGTCAAGGACAAAACCTGCCAAGGGATTCACAGGATGCTGGGAAGCCCTGTCACCTTCCAGGTCCCCAAAGGACAGCAGAGAACATGAAATTGAGAGCCACATGGAGAGAAGCCTTCTGAGGACCCCAAAGAGGACATATTCCATGTCTTGTTAAAAAATGAGGTGTATGAGCACGTGGGGGGTTAATGACCAGGAAGCTCCCCCCAGTCAACAGTTGGTGTCTGGTTGGAGGCTCTGTCCCGGCACTCTGCCCTGAGCCTGGAGGTCACTGGCCTAGGAGGCTTAGCTAGGATATTACTTCTAGGATGCTTTGCTGCCTTGGGCTGAGATGAGGCCCAGTGAGGACCACTAGGTCATGAGAGATTAAACAGGATCAAAGCTCTAATGTTTGAGCAACTGCGAGCCATAGGCTTCCTTTCACCACTGGCAGAAAAGAGCAGAAGAGACCAAGTGCCTGTGCTCCTAGACACCTTCCTGGGTCACTCCTGTGAGTCATGATGCCAAGATTTGCTTTAGGCTCAGTTCAGTGGCTCTCATGAGGTGATTAACACATCTTGATGGGTCTGATATCAGTGATGAGTTCAACAGAGGGAAAGACCTCTGGGCCCTTTCAAACACAGCTCATGAGGGCTCAGTTTCTTTCCTGCATCTTTGTAACTTCACACGTGGCCTTTGTGTTCTCTTTGAAGGACCTGATTGGGTGGGGGAGGTGACACAGACATAATGGAGGACTCAGAGACAGGAAGACACATGGACAGAAGGACACAGAGATAGGAGGACACAAACAGGAGGGCACAGACAAGACACTGAGACAGGAAACCGAGACAGGAGGACACTGAGACAGGGGTCACCAATGTCCCTCGCCTGCAGCCTGTACGAGGTGAGAACTCTATGAATGACGACGTCTTTCTAGACAGTGCTTCAAGACAGGCCCTTCACTTGATGATGGTTTTCTCCTCCCCACCTGCCCCTGGCACTAGTCTACACTGCTGGAAGGGTTGAGTGGGGCCTGACTCCCCCAAGATGGACAGACTCTCTCTCCTGGAGGTGTTTCCAAGAAATGTCTCCATGGTGCAGGTGATTCTTTTATTCTCCAATCAAGGTTCTCAGCAGGGCCCCATGACTGACAGCGGCCACCAAAGGGGTCCTGACTGGCCTGGCCAGGCAGGGACTGTGCTGTGGTGACCAGGACAGAGACTCCTCAGATGCGACCAAAATTTGGATGTGCTGCTATTTTGTAGAACCACTGAGTTCAAATTATTGAGCATCAAACATCAAAATATTGAGATTCCAAGGTCTGATTAAAAATATCCAGGTGTTTTATAATTTCATGACAATATCCAAACAAATGATTGAAATTCTGTCTCATAAAATCTTGTTTGAACCAGTCTCCCTTTCTACAGGTTTTGAGGGGGCTCCTTTTCTGAGTTCCACATGTTTATGGGCCTCAGATAAACACAGATCATTCAGTTGCCATGGACCACGATGCTGTCACACCAGGTTTCATGCATGGCCCAGCGCCACAGTGTCCAACAGAGCGTCCAGCCCTCTGCTGTCCTAAGGAGCAGTACCCTCCCCCAAGGCCATCCTCTAAGTTTTCTACTGAGGGCGCCTGCTCAGCTCCTGTGCTGTTGGGCATTTGCTCTATCCCCAACATGAGATGTGCACACACAGAATGGGTGTTTCCATATGGGAACCTGAATTTAGGATCTGAATTCAAGCCATAGGGTTGGATGGTGCAGTGAGAGAGCACCTGAGTCTGATGATAAGAGTGTTTCTCATTGGGACAGCACCTGTCTCTCTATCACCACAAATGAAGCAAGAGCCAGGGAAGTGTCCACTGTTCTCAGAAGTCCATGGTGCAATTTTAAAGGCATGCATGCTTGCCACACCTGGGCAGATGCCGGCTCGTAACTGGGAATGGTCAAGAAGAGACCACTGGTGTGAGTTCATTCACTGCAGGTTGTTCTGACTCCATTTGGTGGGGCCCCGGGAGCGCAGCTGCTGCTGCTTGAGAATAACTCCTGGCTCTCTGCTGAGGTTTATTTCCAGAGAAGCTCCGGGGACCACACTTGGGGCAGGGGCCTGACCAGGCCGCGAAACAGGGTGGCAGTGATTTCCCCTCCTGTGCCAGCTCTCCACACTTCCAGTTAATTCTCCATAGTTTCCATCCTGGCTTTGGTTCCCCAGAAAACAGTCTGAAACATCTTTTATTAGGAGGGGATGTGATTCCCAGCCAAATAGAGGAGAGGGATAAGGAGGGAATGGGGTGCAGCCACCAGCAGTGGGTGGGTATGCCCAGGGTCCCTGAAGACCTGCCTGATGCCTCTGTCCTGCCCACTTAGTGGGGTCAGGAGAGGAACACCTCAGACCTCTTCTCATGCCTGGGCTCAACCCTTCTCTACCTCTACCCTCCATCCATTGTCATCATGTACTCTCGAACTTCTATGGGGTAATAGACATCAGACAACCTGGAGTGCTTCTTGCCAAGTGGCCCCAAGGGGGGGTGAGCGTACCTGGGTGAACTAGGAGAGGTGCTGCCACCCCATCTGTACTCCCAGGAACAGGGGCCAGAGGACTAGTGCAGGGTATCTGTTGCTTGCCCTGTGTCAGCAGCCCAGGGTCTTCTCATGTGCTTCTTATGGTCCCCTGAGCACAGAGACAGGAGTAAGCCCAGAGGCAGGAGAAGGGCACTGGGCAGCCACGCCACCCTGGCCTTCTGCTCAGGTGCTGTCCATAGATGGATTCCAGAAGGGTCTAACTTGGGGTCACTATGCACAAGCCTTTATAAAGACAATGATGATGACTAGTTGGGAAGTACTGACAATACAGGATGAAGAAAAGGTGATGAAAAGCTGATTTTTGGATGATATGGAGAAGACCAACATGATAGAAATCCAGATAATGTGACCGTGATGGGAATATGTCAGTCCCCGGACAGGAGCCCTGCTCTGGGGGAGTCTGCGGGCCCCCAGACTGAGTCATGGTGGTCTCCAGCGTGTCTGAGAGGTACACAGGGGTACGTGTCAACTCGTGCGCAGGGAAGTGGCAGTGGGTCTGATTCCTGATTTGGTCGGCTGAGGAGCCAGTGGCAATTCAGAAGCAGGAGGCCAGGTAGGAAGGGCCTGGACCAGCATCTTCTGGGCCCTGCCGTCCTGAGGTGATGGGAAGCTCTTTTGGAGGTTCTCGTTTTAACTTGGTCTCCAAAGCACAGCTGAGGTCTAGGCTTAGAATGAGTCTTCGATGAACTCAGACCTCCAGTAACTGATCGATCACATTCGACCTGCAAGTTTCCTGCTGAGAAAGCGGGCAGTCTATGTCTGACCACTTGAGAGGAAGCTGGTTGTATCGTGTCCTTTACCCCCAGCTAATTAAGGATTCCCCTCTCCTCACAAAGAGTCATAGCACACTCACTCTTTTGTGGTCACGGGACAATCATCCCTGACCAGGAAGTTCAATGTTAACAACATGCCCGTTTAGCTTCCATCTTTTCTCTGAATGTCCCTTTTTCTTTTGGTAGGTTGATGTGAAACAAAGTTCTAGGTAAATTCCTATATTCCACTTCTGTTTTGCATATGTGCTTGGGTGTGCCACTTTTTTAAAGTGCCCTAGAGTCCACGGGTTCACATCTACTCAGAGCTTGCTTCAGTGCAGGTTCACGTGGCCAAGTCACTTTTTTCTTCCATGGTGAAAGCTCTCTCTCTTTCTCATGTGCGGTGTTCTTAAGTAGTGCTCTGTAAGCTCAGGACCTCATTGATGGTTCTCAGCTTAGTGATTCAATTTTGTGCTGCTCATGAGGGATCACTTGGATCTCTTGGTGGGCCTGGGCCCCCAGAGCTGCACCCTGAGATGCCTGCAGGACCCTGTGACATGGCAGATCAAAGCATGTTTGGTTCATGCCAAGCAGTTGCCCTAACCACTGTAAATCTCCTGGTCTTGTATGAAAATGTTCTTAAGTCAAAATGCAATAAGCAGATGCCACTGATTCATATGCAAGAAATAAAAAACAGACCATTCCCAAAGTCCCAGACCCCCACATAGTCTACCAGGTTTTGCCAAACAGTGCACAACACTGAAAGCCACGGTGACAGGTGGACAGTCTGAGAGACAGCAGAGGAAGTGAGTCCCGGGAAGGGTTCATGATGCACTCTGGGTTCTCAGGCCACGTCCTTGAGACACTATTCTAGCATCTTGCCTGCTAGTGTCAAAGCAGAAATCTTTTCTATCTTCCTGAGCAGGCAAATGGGCAGCATGAGACCCTTTCACATCCCAGGCTTTCGAAAACCTGTGGCTTAGCACCCTGACCCAGCCAGACCTGTGCATTTCCCTGTTCTCTACTAAGATTCTCAGGGGTGGCACAGAGCACGGGCAGTGGCATGGACAGCCGGCTGTCTGGAGCAAGGGCCCGCAGGGTAGCCTGCACATCGACACTCTTCCTCTTTGGGACCTGGCAATGGGAAGCCCCCAGGTGCATGTCCCCAGCCCGCTGCTGAGGGCTTGGTCAGGCTCCCCTGCCCAGCGCATGGCCTGGAGTGCTGCTGAGGGCGATAGGCCCAGCTGGTACTGCCCAGGGCCCCCAGGCCCATGCCGGCAGCCCAGGGGGAACAGCCAGTTTCTCAGCTGATAAAGTCCAAGACAGCACTCTTGAGCCAGAAACAGAAACCAGACCAGGAGATGCTGCCTGATCCCGTGGCCATCTGTGCCCTGCTGGCCCCAGAGCCTGTCCACCCGAGGTGGGCAGCGCGAGTAGGCAACAGGGCCACTCTGTGCCTGTGCCTGTGTCTGTGACCCGCGGTGTGTTTGCGTGGGCTTTCCTTAGCATCTCCTTCCCCACACCCTATGTCCCCATGCAGGAAGTCGTTGTAAGCCATGAATTTGGCTGCTCCAGTGACTAGGTCGGAGTGACCCTCTTTTCTCTGGACTTGGGATCCATTCTGCACAAAACACTCCCAGCCCTCCCTCAGCCCTTCCCCTGCCACCCACCACTTGTACTTACCCAGCTGAGAGGCTGCTTCTTTGGGCACAGTCATTAAATGATTGTTTTGTGGCGAAACTGTTCTCACTTGAGCAGATCAGCATTAACAATTGGGCAGCAAAATCCTCGCTGCGTGTGAGACATGAGAGAGGGAGGTGGTGTGGACAGTCAGGGCGTGGGGGGGGATGGGCAGCGGCAGGACAGCGAGGCCAGGAGTCAGCTGCCTTTCTCCTGGTCCTCGTTGGGGAGAGTGGAACACATTTAAGAAGACTGGGTAAGCAGACTTACTGTCCAGCTGCTCTGCCTGGTTCCCTGCCTGCCCTCTCTACCTCCCAGAGGAGTTAGGCAAGTACCCCACCAGGAGTACCCTGGAACTACAGCACCTCTACTCGGTTACATGGGTTTAATCAGTCCCTTCTGCATCTCCTCATCGGCACACTCTAGCACATTCATTGAACAGACATTCCCAAATCCAGAGTCCACATGGGAAGCATAGAAGATCCCGGTACCTACTGGGTGGGGCTGGCATTTATGTCCCTGCCCTACCCCAACCCATCCCAGAGGGGGCAGAACCCACGCTGAGGAGATTCAGATAATAATGAACTCATTCAGAGAACTAGCTCTCCTTATCCACTACAGACCTGGATGCATTGCCACAAATCACCAGCTTGGTTTTGATAATTCCTCCTTTAGCTCTGGGGTGACGCAAGAGAAAAGCCTCATTGCATCTGAGAAAGGTGAAGAGAGTCACAGAGAGAGGTGAGCACCGTCTCCCCATCTCTTCTCTTCCTCACTAGCCCTCACTGCCCTCCACTTGCTCTACTCTCTGATTCGGACCTCACTCGCCACCCAGAGCACCCACAGGCCTGGACCCTGTGGGGGCCATCCTTGGGGTGCTTGGGTCATCTTTACTTCAGGCCCCTCCCAGCAGCCTCCCCTCCTGAGGTGTGCCAAGCTGCTTGTCTGTGAGTTTGGGATCAGGCAGGAGGGGCTAACTGCTCCCTGCTTGGTGCACGGTGGCCCCACCCATTGACCCGACAAGGTGGTCCAGGAGACACAGTCATGGGGAGAGTAAAGAAGCCAAGCAGGCATGAGCCGGCCCAGCTGTGTGGAAGAACGTGGAGGGAGATGTCTTGGGTGGAGTCCCCTTCTGAGGTTTGCTGTTCAGACCGTGTTTGACAGAGCTGACCTCTGTGGTGCTGACCAGAGGCATGGGACCTGTGTCATTGGGCCAGGTGTGGGCTGGGGATAAACTGAGACACTGAAGCCATTAGCCACTAGGTGGGTGGGTCCCTTCCCGACACCCCCTCACCCTCTGCCCACCCTCAGGCACTCAGTCCCTTCCCGGCATCTGAGTAGCTGTGGGGCTGGCAGGGGACTGGCTAGATTTTGTCCTCCAGAAGCATCTTGGCTGCATGGATTCATCAGGACCCAGAGGCTACCCAATGGCTAGTGAGTCCAGTAGGGCCAACAACCTGTCTGATTTATCTCTAGTCAAGGTCCTGTGTCTCACTCCATCTTGCCATGGTGTCCAATAAACAAAGGACCTCCCCCTGACCAAGGCCCTATAAAAGTCTGTCTGACTCCAGATCTGCCATCAGGAGCCCCACCATGCACTCAACCAGGACCTTCCTAGAGCTGGAATCCTTTGAGCTTCCAGGGAAGAGATGGAAGCTGCAGAGCAGACTGGATGCAACCTTACGCTCCCTGCAGCCTTTGGGGTCTTACTAGGGCTCCCTGAGAAAACTCCTCGAACCCAGCACCTCTGGTTCTACTCTCCACTGGGTCTTCCTCCTGACAGCCCAAGAGGCTGCCCCAAGCAGGGCACTCATGCCCCTGAACACTGTATTTCCCAGCACCAAGGGACAGGCACAGCTGCACCCTTGGTTGTGTTCTCTGGATAGGCATGTGCAGGTGCCAGCTCCTCCTTGGCAGAGCAATCACCCACCTACCTCGGGAGACAGCAGTGGGAGGAAGTTCTGGGCTGGCAGCAAATGGTGGGAGGAATGTTGGGCTTGGGGGTGGGGTGCCTGTGGTGGGAACAGTGCTGGAGTCGGTTGGAGCAGACTGGCACAGTACGACGTGCCCTGGTTGCCTCTTCTGAGCATCTTCTTGGAAAGGGAGGTGATGGTTGTCCCAACCCCGGGCAGAGCAACCTGCACATCCCTGAGAGCAGGTGCAGGAGGATCCTGAAGTGCTCTCAGAGGGGCCCAGCTGGAGGAGGCTCCAGGGAGCTCTCTTTGCAGGACCCCCACCCGACTCCTCACAGGGCCTGCCTGCTTGCTAGGCCATCTGCTGTGCTGAAGCTGGGGCTACTCCCTCGGCCTGATCCTGGATCAGGGCTAACCATGGGGTGTCTGCAGCACCCCAGCTGGCGTGTTCTCATCCCCCTCTGCCGTGGTACCTCCTTCTGTACTTACTTTCTAGCTTTTCTTTTGTGTCCCAGGTCCTGATTATGTGAAAAACTGGGTATGTCTCTAGCTGCTTTCCAGGAAATGCCCAGACCCGGTGACATGCCTTCTAGGCCCCGAGCTTCCAAGTCCCTGCAGACACCTGTGACCCCCTGGGCCACTTCTGCATGTCCCTGGGAGCAGAGAAGCCCATATCTTCACAGGACTTTGTGGCTTTGGGCTGTGGTGATGTCAAAGGGAATGAAGTATTGGCAGGCGGCTCCACTGAGTTGCTGTGGGAGGGGAGGGCAGTGCTGGGAGTCAGGCAGATGGCCAGGTTGTAGGAGGGACAGAAGGATGAGCTCCTTCCAACGAAGAGTTTCTGTGAGGTCCTGGGAAACCAGAGCAGAGGCAGAATCCTCTACTGCACAGCAACCTGGCATGCTGCTGAGCCCAAAAGGCTGACAAGAAATGGTGCAAATCACATCCTGCTTGAATGGTGGGACTCAATGAAATGAAATCCAACTTCATCACCTTCAGTGGAACTCCCAGAGAGGGTCGCATGACTGCGGAACTGAGTGGAGAGCCCGTAGACTTCCAGTTACTCCTCACCCATGTAGGCATCAGGCTGTGTCCATAGCACTTCCTCAAGAGGAAGAACCTCTTTTTCAGGATACAGAATCACATGATGTTCCCCAGCTAGGAACCAGCCCCCGTGGGAAGTTGTGGTCCACACACTCCTGTGTGTGAGTGCATGTGTTATTGTGCATACATCCATGTGTGACGTGCATCTGTGTGTGTGAACTTCATGTGTATCTGTATCCCATCATGATGGTTCTCAGGGGGTTACTGGACCACACAGGCAGTGGTCAGCAGCGCATCTACCACCAGATAGGAAACTGGTTCCCAGAGGATCAGAGACTCCCACAACCCCGTATAGCTTGTCTAGCTTCCTGCATGGAAAGTATGTGGGGATTCTCGACTATCCCTCGGGGCAAGGTGCTGAGTAGAGGCCTTGCTGGTCAGGGTCTATGTCCCCACCACATAACACAAGTGTCAGCCTCATCCCGGACATTCAAGGGAGAAGAGAGGCTCAGTGACCATATGTCACCTGTTTGGACACAGAGAGAGACAGAAGCCGAGCTGGGGTCCTGGGGCTGTTCTGGCTTCTCCGCCTGTCCCTGTGTCCAGCCTTGAGAGAGGGAGGCAAAGGAAGGAGCTACTATGCTGGGCTCACTGCAGCAACTTGTCATCGAACAGGGTCCAGAGTGGAGCTCAGTGCGGTGTCCAGATCTTTTTGAAAAGGTCTCCACTCAGGGGAATTCTGCCCCACCGTTTCTGCTGACTTACTTTTCAAAGGTTACTGAGGTCCGTGGCTTTCTGGGTGCTGGGATTTCCAGGAGTCAAGCCTCATGTAGGCTGAGTCCTTAGTCCACCTACAATTGTTGTCAGGGAGTGGGATTGGGGCAGTGGGAGCATGCCAGATGCTGCTAGGGGCATCCATGACAGCTGGGCCAGGGCTCCGTAATTAATGACACAGTTCCCGCTGTTCTCGGCCTCTCCTAATGAAAGCAACACCTGGTCTGCTGTCTCCCTGTGGCCTTGTCAGGCGTATCTTCCACTAGACCAGGTGGGGCTGTTAGACCTCCTCATGCAGATGATGCTGGGTTCCAGATGGCCAGACATTATCCACGGGGCAAACCTTCTCTTGATTCTGACCATTCTCCTTGCTTCCTGCCGGCTTAGCTGGGGACCCACAGTGGCCCTTATTTGTTGGAAATGCAGATGCCACGGAGTCACAATGGGCCCCGCTGCAGAGTGACAGAGCGTAGCTGCACACAGACCTGCTACGTCCTCTTCCTGGAATGCCAGGGCCTGTGGCAGCTGGTACCTCCTGTCTGGAGGAGGGAGAGATGGACTGAATATCATAAGCACTGGTCAAACCTCAGTCCCTCTGGAACCGTGAGTCTAAGCCCTCAGTGTTGAGGGTCCAGGTGGATCTGGAGCAGAGGGAGCATGCGGGCGAAGGTGCTTGCCTGCTCCTGACTGACAGTGTTGCTTCTCTGGCATCACAAATGGACATAGTTCCCCTCCCCCTAAACCCCAATGGCTTCTTTCTAGTGCCCAAATAGCCCATATAGAGCAGCCCTGCCCAGGAGATGCCTGTGGGGAGGGACCGCCTGCGAGCTGGAGGTGCGGGTCTCAGGGCGGATTCTTTCCAAGCCAGAAGCCTCTTATGCAGAGGGTCCTCATTGGTGAGTGATGGTGTTAGAAAGGGACAGTGAGCAGAAAGAGGCAAGAGCTGATGGTCCTCAGATGTGCCTTCGTGACATTCCCATCACAGATGACACGTGAGTTTCAGAGACACGCCTGAGGCAGGCCTTAGTCTCTCACTGTCTTAAAACTTTCATCCAGGGTTGATTAGTGGCCCCGTGTCATCTTTGGAGCATTTTAGTGTCACTTCCCTGGATTGGCATCCCCAGCCATTCCTGCTTGAACCCTCAAGAGCCATTTTGTCACCTGCCTTTCTGGCCTCCTGACCTGCCTGCATCTCTCTGTTGCTCTATCACTATCACCGACAAATACCGGGCTCTCCTCTTGCCATTCACCCACCTCGAACTGAGCCCGGACTCCTGAGGCAGAGACACTGGCTCAGCAACTCTCCCTGTGCAGTCACCAATCAATTGGAAGGATGGCAGAAGGGGGGACCTGTTGGCAAGTGCTCTGAGAGAGAAGAGGCAGGATCCCCTTGAGCTGGAGCAATGGCCAGAAGAATGGGACCTTGAGGCTTGCAGGAGGTGGAATGTGGTCCGTTGTCTCCGAATGGGTGCTTGTCTCCCGTCTCTCTCCCAGGCAACAGCTCCCATGTTGCTGTCAAGCAGTTCAGCGTCTGCCCACCCGAAAGGGATTCCCTCTCACACACAAGCCAGCGTTGCAGAGGGGGGCCCGGGACTTCCCTTTGACACTGCAGGGCAGTAGCTTTTACGGTGGTGAAGAGCCTCGGCAGCCCAGGAGCAGAGGGTACCTGCAGACTTGGCTCTGGAGCTGGCTACAGGAAAAACTGGGCTTGGGGGACAGAGAACGCGGAAAGCTCAAGCTCGGGGCAAGGGTGTGAAAGGGGCACTCGGGACCTGGGAAGGTGGGCAGACCCAGGCCACCCACCGGCTTGAGCATCTTTCCTCTTCCACTTTCCCCAGGGCCTTGTGTTCTGTGGGAGGTGGGGCTTATTTCTCAAGGCGTCGCGTTTGCTCCTTTCAGCTGAAAAATGTCTTTTTCTCTCTGAAAGAAATAAGTGATTTCTCCACGGTACTGTCAAGATCTGGCTCTCTCTCTCTCTCAAGGGCTGTTAAGCTGAGTTTAATCCCCATTCAGAAGGGGATTTCTTTCACTTGGAAGCCAGGCAAGACCAAGAAAGCAAAGAGAACCCCTGAGCAGAGGTACTCATCTCTATGCAAGTTGTGGTTCCTCAACCACTGGACCGTACGTGAACCACCCTTTCTGTGGTGGGTCTGTGAAAGAGGGGCTTCTGCGACAGGAAAGCCCGTGTGCTCTCTTGAGTGAGGCAGACGTTGCAGCATGCCGTGGGAGCCGAGCAGAGTTGCTCAGCCTGATTCACTGTCTCCACCAACGTGAGACTCTGGAGGCTGGATCTGGGCAGCAGCTGCTGGCCGAGAGGGCTCCCTCTTCCTGCAGACCCTGCAGAGCAGGAGGCCATGGGGTCCCTCAATGATGTTGGGAACTGACTGGATCCAAGAGCCCAGGGTAAGGCTGGGCACTGCCTGCAGTGAGTCTGAAAGTGGGTCAAAGAGGAGTCCTAGCAGGGTCAATGCTGAGGTGGGGCAGAGGCGCACCACAAAGGCAGCTCATAAGCTGCAGTGTGGTCCCCTGGGATGGACGTCCAGGATGCGTGGCTGGTCCTTCCCTGCTCAGGATCTGTAGGTGTTCTTGGGAAATCGGGAACTTCACAACTGTGAGTTTCAACTTCCTGGAATCGCTTCCCCCACTTACAGGACAGGGCCTGTCTCCTGTGCTGTGCTGGGTGGGAACAGCCCTCCTCTGAACACTACTGACCGGCCGTCCCAGGGCACAGAGGGCCCAGGAGCAGCAGCCCAGGCCTTGCTCCAGGCCGCAGGGACCCATCTCTCCCCTGCAGGCAGGCCTGGAGATTCTGCCAGCCTCCGCAACAGGCTGGCGAGCACTTCTGATACTCTTCTGAGGCCACCTGCTTCTGTGCTCTCCAGGGCCAAGCACCACAGGGCTTGGCTGTCTGAATGTCCCTCCCTGCCCTCACGGTATGCATGGGCACTTCCTGCCTGTATCCTGGCAGGGTCTGTGACCCCGCCCAACTAAGGGTGTTGAGTTCCCAGAAGTGCCACTGCTAGGAGCAGATCCCTGACAGTTGTCTGAGGTTCATGGCCTCTGTCACACTGAAGCTGATCTCGATGCAGTGGACATCCTGGGGCCACACTCAGACTGCACCTTGCTCCCCTGGACACTGTTCGGTTTTGGCAAGCCCAGAAAGGACCACTCCAGAGCTCCCCTTGGGAGGCACCCACTTCTGTACAGCCCCCATTTTTCTCTCCTAATCCTGCCCTGAATTATCTTTTGTCTTTGTGAAGAATTCCAAGGAGTTCTGAATGAGTCCTCATTCCTCCACTTTCTGAGTCTTTTCAGTTTGCTACATGTTGGGATTTTATAACCACAATCTTGAATTCTTGGCAAACAGCAAACCATATTTGCTTCAAATGCATTCCTGTAATGGAGTTAGGAGCTGTATCTAGAGTATGGGGGGTGGTGGGGAGGCTTCCAGGTTTCGTCTGGTTGCATCACAAAGAGAGGTCAGTGAGGGTCCTCAGAGTGCATCACAGGGAAAAGGGGTCAGCTGTGGCATCCTCTTCCTCTAAATTATGGTCACACACAGTTACACAGACACAGTCAACTCACAACCCTTGGTGGGCAGTGTGCAACTAAGGCCTTGAGTGTGAGGACACAGCTGACTTCAGTCTGGACCCTATTCATCCTGATGATGACCTTGGAGAGTGTCTGAATCTCTCACCCTACCCACTTTGTTCATGGGTTTGCTATTTAGAACATCTCCTAAACTTTCAATAGTGTGTGTATGTGTGTATGATAGAGAGAGGAGAGAGAGAGAGAGAGAGAGAGAGAGAGAGAGAGAGAGAGAGAGAGAGAGATTTGGATAATAGGGTAATGCCTGGGGGGTATGGTCCTGCCAGCAAGTCAACCTATACCTGTGAGGTGAGTGCATCAGCAGCCTGATGGTGCCTGCCTGCATGCTTCGCAATACCCCAAAATTGCTGCTGTGCCTTTGGCTGGACCCCAACAACTTGGGGCCAAGTTTACCAAAAAATGAAATGTCCAAAAGTTAATTATGTGGGAGCCACGTACTTAACCACAAACCACCGCCGACTCAGTTTTGTAAGCTCATTTATTAGCCTTATTTCAGAGACCCATAAATCTCGAAAGAGATCAAAAGCCAATTAGGACCAGCAGCACAGCACGCTTCAGGCAAGCAGGCATGCCATGCAGGGAATAGTCCAATAGTTTATTTCTCTTGAAAAGATGAAAATAAGGGCCATAATCCAGAGACACACAAGAGAATCTCTGAATCGAGCAGCTCGCTGCACAAATGCCTCTGGACTTTAAGTCAGGCCAACTTCATGGGGTGCCTCAGGTGGGGGCAGATGTTGTCCCTCCACCTTCCCCTTAAGAACCTCGGGCGGCCTCCAACTTCTAAAACCCAATATGATGTAAGGTATGCGGGTTCAGTGATGACAAAGAGGTACTGGATGGGCCGGTCCCTGTAAGCCCCTGGCCCCATGGGACCCTGGAGGTCATGCTCACAAACTGTCTCTGGCTGCTACTTAAGCTCCTTAACAGCCATGATCCAGAGACACACAAAGGAATCTCCAAACCAAGCAGCTCACTGCAGAGATTTCTCCAGACCCTAATCATTTCAAATGTTTAAACTCCAGGAGCGTGAGGCCTCTCTCATGACTGCATGAACTCTTATGCTATTCATTTCAAGCAATACAAAAGAGAGTATGGGGGAGATACTCTATGTCTGCCATAGAGACAGGGAGAGAGGTGGGATCGGGGCGTGGATACTGGGGACCTTGCTGTGGGAGATGTGCACTGGTGGAGGGTTGGATGATCGATCATTTTCTGAAACTCAAACTGGAAAGCTTTGTAATAACTGTATCTCATAGTGATTAAAAAAGGAAAATAATAGAATAAAATTAACATTCTGAGTAAAAAAAGGAATGTGGAGTTCATGCCCAATTCAATCAGCTTAATCAATTGCTGAATAAATAGCAGTACTACTACATTAAAAAAAGAAAATCTCCATCCTTTCCAAATATTCCCTTTTGTTCTTCCAGATAGAGGTAGTGCTTTCATTTTATTTTATTTGGCAAGAGATATCCTATCAAATATGGAATATTCTTGGCTTAATTTAACCTTTGGTTACCTATGGGACTCTGATCTCTTTCTCCTAGAGTAAGGCTTATGGTTACCTCATAAATCTCATGGTTTAGAGTTTCCACAAGGACACTTTCTCCTGTTTGGTCAATGCGGATCACAGGCCTCTCCAGTTTCACGCGATCTCCAAGGATCTCCATTATCCGTTCACTCACTTGACCAGATCCACCTATAAATTTCCTCTCCTGGAGAGATAAAATACTTAAGAGGTGATTAGGAGATAATATAACAGGTATAAATTTCTAAGGAGCTAGTTTTCTCTATGTCTTTATGTGAGAAGTATAAAATCTCATAATGTTTTGTCTTTCACCATTGTGAAAGTTCTAACTGTGGTTCTGACTTTTGATAATATGACAGTTTCTTTTTAACTGTTACCTTCCATGTTATGCTTTAGAAGACTGCCAGGCCCCAACTTTAGCTGGAAATCCTTAGCCTGATTTCCATGTCCTTCCTGCCTTGCCATCTTATCTGCTCTCTGTTATATCTATATATTTTGGTTGGGGTTGAGTGTGGTGATGGTCTCCTTTCAATTGACTACACACTTGCTTGCATATGCCTAAATTATTGCCCTTTCCTTACTTATTAATCAGGCTCAGAACTTCTATAGCCCAACCCACACCAGCTTACTCCCTACTGCAGACTACCTGCTTCATCTCAAATAAGGTGCATTGTGTCTATGGAGACCACATTTCACTTCAATGCATTACCCCCTACACTAAGACCTGTTAAAGCTTCCAAATTTTCTGGATGGTTGTGCACAGACAAGAACTGACTACCTTATGAAATCTCATTTTGGTTATGTCTTTATAACTATTTCAAATAGACTTGAGAATAAGGACAAAGAGTAGTAGAAAGAAGGAATAAGGAACAGAGTGGGAAGAAGGGTAGGGTGATATCAATATGTCACTTAAGAGGTGATGGAAATGGATAGGCACCTGTCCTCCATTGGTTGTGGAGATGATCCTGGTTGTACCCCCACACAGCTTCACATACCACAGGAACCAGAGAGCAGAGATCTCATGGGTTTCTGCAGTGACACACAGGTTCACAAAGAGAGTAGCAAACCTCTTTGCAGCTCTATTCAGAAAAAGGAGAAAAACTGGTAAATTCAGGAAAGAATATTCATTCTTAGGAAGTCATTCTAGCAATACATGTACTTAGTCAAGCACAGTTGGATAAGCCACAGAAAATTGTTTCTGGAATCCAATATTAGAACGTATGAGATCAAAGATTTTGAGAATATGAGAATTAAATTTTCCTTAACCTAAATTCCTCACTCACAATTAGCATGTATTACATACTAGGTGCTGCCGTGGCTTCTACTACACAGATCTGCGGTTCTTCCAGTGACTCAACTGAATGAAAGGCATCAGGACCAGGAGGATGGCTCAAAGGTTTGGAGCCCATGCACACAGCCCTGGGTTGGATCCCTGACATCACATGACTTATCAAACACCTCTGGGGAGAATGTCTCATCCCTCCCCAACCCCAAAAAGGCTTTGCCATTCAACCAGTTTCCAAGCTCAATACTCTAGAAATCAACTCTCTCCATTTCTATTATGTTCCTTTGATTATTCGAAAGAGCTGAACAATCATAGCTGACAGATTGCAAATTGAAGAATGCATGCAGGTTTATCCTAATACATCAGAAACTTTGACCATATCATTAGAATTCGTTACCACCGATTTAGCATCATTTCTTAATAGGAATGTTAAAA
The DNA here is from genome assembly GCA_028565675.1 of Sorex palustris. Lineage (NCBI taxonomy): Eukaryota > Metazoa > Chordata > Mammalia > Eulipotyphla > Soricidae > Sorex > Sorex palustris. The sequence continues at coordinate 21,766,057 of JAOXYA010000022.1, forward strand.
ACACTTCCTCCACACTAGTCTGTTTCCATTCATCCTTACCAGGTATTCACCATACTTAAAGCCATAAGTTTTCATCTCCCTATTTCTCAAGTGTAGTGGTACTCTTTTTAAAGTGTGGATCAAGTTATGCACTTCCCTTGCTTAAAATCATCTGGGAGCTACCTATCAAAACTAGAATAAGATTTATATCTTTCACCAAAGCCTGCAAAGACTTAAGTGACCTAGCCTATGCTTACATTTTCTATCTCATCCTTACTTCATCCTACATTTCTACTGTCTCCTCAAAAAGGCACAATCTTAAACATCCATACAAGTGAGAACTAACTTCTACATCTCCAGCACACTGAAATTCTCTCCCATTCCACCATAAGATCTGCAGAACTTTTTCTACTGTCAAAAATCATTGATTCTTCCAGAATAATGCCAACTAGTGAGAATACAGATCTTAACTTTTTTGTTCACCATAGTACCCCCTTTAATTAAATAGTATCTGACACAGTGCAAGCATTTCATAATTATTGCCTGGATGACTGAATGGCCAGTTGATGAAAAATACCACTGAAATAACCAAGATACTGGGAAAGGGACAAATTTAATAGTGTACCTGGGGTCCCCAACAAAACCACGACAAATATATACAAGATACAGAATCAAGTGAGGAAGTTCACTGGACAACTCAGAAACCATCTGAAGAACATTCTCCATTATAGAACGAGGAGCAATGGAGCAGACCTGAGAGATAAGGAGGCACCAGTCCAAGTTGTGGGTGGAGCAGCACTGGGCTGACTGGCGTCTCCCTTATACAGATAAAAGCCTGACTCAGACATTTGCCTGACTCCAAACAAATTGGCAGACCCTCCCAACCAGAGCTGACTGATTGCAAATTGAGTAGTGAATGCAGATTTTCCTCAGAGACTAAGAAAATCTGGCAGCAGATTTAACTGTACCTGCCGTGCCCAAGCACAGTCTTTGTTTGAACAACTGAATTTGGTTAGAGACTAAGGCCTGTCAAGCCTAGCGTGAGACCACAGGCTATTCATAGGTCAACTTGAGCCTGGGAGGAGACTGCCAAGTGTTGTTAATTATAAGTAACCTATTTTAAATTATCCTTAATACATAATAAATATGCTGAGATCTGTTCTAGATTAGTAATAATTATCTATTCTGTTATGTTACTGCCTTAATGGATTTATGTGTGTGTTGGGGGGTAT
>JAOXYA010000022.1:21827400-21837822 GCA_028565675.1 Sorex palustris
GCCATAGAGACAGGGTTAGGGGTGAGATTGAGGGCAGGGGAATACTGGGGACATTGGTGGTGGAAAATAGGCACTGGTGGAGAGATGGGTGTTCAATCATTGTATGACTGAAAATCAAATATGAAAACTTTGTAACTGTATCTCACAGTGATTCAATTAAAAAAATTTTAAATAATTACCTTTTTCTTGCAATAAGAATAAAAGCTAATTTAAAATTTTCAGCATGGTTCTCTTTCAAATTGACTCTCAAAGTCCATGTTACCTCTCCAGGCTGTTGTATTCTTACTGCAGTTGTTGTTTTATGAATGATAACTATATATCTATGATAGAAACAAACTGTTATTCCAGAAGTACACTTTAGGGTCAAGGTTTCAAGATAGAAAATGATACAGATAGGTTAGTGTCTGTCTTGTGATTGTGAGGCCCAAAGTTCAATCCTGGTGCCACCAGGGATTTGTACTCTAAGAACAAATACAAATTAAAAGTAACAGGTATCATTCTCCCTGATGAAAATAAGGTATCATTCTCCCTCCCCATCCTTCTCTCAGAGTGAGAACTTTAGGAAACTTCTGGTTCTGAGTATTTCCTTCTCTCTTTGAAAGCATATTGAGTTTTGTTGACAATTAGCAAGGCCTTTTGTCAACTGGATTACCTAGAAGTGTCTCTCAAAGACCTAGGCCATAAACATCAAAGGTACCCCTTTTCCTTGTCTGTATGGAAGAATACTAGCTAATTTTGGTATTCAGAAGTCTAATTTTGGTGAGTAGCTTGCTTAAGGGCTGGAGCAATAGCACAGCGGGTAGGGTGTTTGCCTTGCATGCGGCTGACCTGGCCAACCCAGGTTCGATTCCTCCGTCCCTCTCAGAGAGCCGGGCAAGCTACTGAGAGTATCTCGCCTGCATGGCAAAGCTACCCGTGAGGTATTCATTATACCAAACACAGTAACAAGTGTCACAATGGAAAGTTACTGGGCCCGCTCAAGCAAATCGATGAACAACAGGAGGGCAGTGACAATAACAGCTTGCTCAAAGTTACCAAACTACATCCCGCCATGCAGTTATGCACAGTTTATTTTTCTTCTGGATAAAGTCAATGAGCTAACACAGATGGTGACCCCACCACCTCCAACTGGGTTGCATCTGCTTGGAGAATTTCTGTCTTTGCAATCTCTTTGTGGCCTGCCTATGATGTGCATTATATTCTCATTTGGTGTTTATTCAATAATAAAAGTGTCTTTTTATTTTCTCTGTTACAACTGTGAAGAGGCTTTCTGGATTGAGAGAAAAATTTGTCTTTATATATATTCCCCAACACCATGCCCTGCTCTGACGCACAGCACAGTACACATCGCTCTCTGGCATTTTTCTGCAAAAAGTAAATAACCTCAACCGAATCACAAGAAAATATCAGGCAGATCTAAATAGAATAAATCTAAATTTAGACATTCTCTAAATTGACTGGCCTTCAAAACTGTCAAATCATGGGAGCTGGAGAGATAGTCCAGCATGGAGGACATTTGCCTTATAAGGTCAACCTTGGTTCGATCCCCAGCATCCCATGGTCCCCTGCACACCACCAGGAATAAATAATTCCTGACTACAGAGTCAGTAGTAACTCCTGGGCACTGCTGGAAATGGCTCAAAATAACAAAAAAGAAAATTTTAAGATCATAAAAAAATTGAGGAACAAGGTATTGAAATCCGTGGAGCATGATGATTCAATGCAATGTGCGACCTAGAATTTGCTTCTAGACAAGAAGGGAAGACATGAATTGGGAAAACTGGCAAGATTTAAATAAGATCTATAGATTAGGTCATTGTGTCAGTTCTAATTTCTTGTTTTCAATAACTATACGATAGTTATATCAAATGTTAAAGGAAGCTGCGGTGAATCAATGTATACAAGGCATTCTCGGTTCTGTGGGCTACTGTTGCCTAAAATTGCTTCAAAATAAAAAATTGAACAGGGCTGCAGCTCATTTGTGGAATATAAAATAACAGAATGGGACACTAACACGCAAGGATAATAGAGATATAAGGACCAGGAGGATTGCTCCATGGCTTAGAAGCTGACCTCACATGCTGAGGGGAAGGCAGCTCAGATAAAGATGGGACCACCAAGTAAAGGATGCTTGAAGGACCCGCTCGAGATGGGAGATGTTTGCTGAAAGTAGACTATAGACCAAACATGAGGGCCACTTAATACCTGCATTGCAGACCACAACACTCTAAAGGAGAGAGAGTAAAAGGGAATGTACCTGCCACAGAGGCGGGGTGGGGAGTGGAGATTGGGAACATTGGTGGTGGAGAGTGGGCACTGGTGGAGGGATGGGTACTCGGTCACTGTATGACTGAAATGTAAGCATGAATGTTTGTAAGTCTGTAACTGTACCTCATGGTGATTCATTAAAAAATAAAAAATAGGGCTGGTGCAATAGTACAGTGGGTAGGGCATTTGCCTTGCATGCAGCCAACCTGGGTTCGATCCCCAGCATCCCATATGGTCTCCCCAGCACCGCCAGGAGTAAGACCTGAGTGCAGAGCCAGGAGTATCCCCTGAGTATCACTGTGTGTGACCCAAAAAGCAAATAAATAAATAAATCACTATCACTATCACCCCATTGTTCAAATAAGATCTACAGATTAGGTCATTGTGTCAGTTTTTATTTCCTGTTTTCAATAGCTATACAATAATTATATCAAATGTCAAAGGAAGCTGGGGTGAATCAATGTATACAAGGCATGCTCTATTCTGTTTGTCTTGCACGCAGCCGACCTGGGTTTGATCCCCAGCATCCCATATGGTCTTCCCAGCACCGCCAAGAGTAAGTCCTGAGTGCAGAGACAGGACTTACTCGAGCAGGCACCAGTAACGTCACCATGTGTCCCTGTCACATGCTAGTGTAGCCCGATGGCATATTGGGGGCTCCTTCAGGGTTACGGGAATGAGGACCACTGTTGCTGTTTTTGGCTTATCGAGTATGCCACGGATAGCTTGCCAGGCTCTGCCGTGCGGGCGGGATACTCTCGGTTACTTGTCAGGCTCTCCGGCAAAATAAAAATAAATAAATAAATAAATAAATAAATAGTGAGATAAAATAAATAAAAAATAAACAGGGCTGCAGAGAAAGCTCAATGGGCTGAGTGTTTGACTTCCAGGCAGGATGACTGGGAGGCCTACTCCCCTGCTCCAAAGGGTTTTCTGACCACTCCAGGAGCAAACCAAAAGCCTTGAGCCCGAAATAGGGCCCGATTAGTAATGGTGGGTATGGTTCAAAGAAAGCAAAAACAAACACAAAAAAGGAGAAGTCAAACAAATGTAATTTTAATTTTCCTTCCCTTAACTATATCTTATTCAGAGAACGCCCTTACTCTTTCTTCCCCTCCCTCCTCCTTGGAGGTATCCCTAATCCCTACAACTCCACACGTCCAAGAGAATAAAAAATGCCTCCGAGATAACCAGCACCTGTCTCTACCTGTGTAACTAGGCTAAACTTGACATCTACTATCATGTGACTACATTTCAACTTTTGGTCTAGTTTCAAGGAAACTTGACCCTCTGTTATTTCGTTAAGGCAAGAGAGCAGCTGAAAAGAACAAGGAAAAAAAATAGTCACGCTAAATTTGACACTAAATTAATTATTCTTGCCCACTAAAACAAAGAACAACTATCTTCAAAACATGAGTCATGGGTTTTGTTACTAATATGCTAAAGGAATGGACTTCTTACTTCCACATACCAGGCTTGGGAACTCAGAACAATAAGACACAATGGTTTGTTGTTAACCAGTGACCCTAGCTTAATTGGAAAAATATTTGCTTCCCCTTGGGGTAGAAGTGGGTCAAAAGAACCTCACCTCCACATCAAAACTGCACCAGCCAGGAGGCCAGAGCACATGATGTAGATAAAGAAGAATGCTTAAGGTTCAGGAGGTTTTTTTCTTAATTAAAAACACAAGAAAAGAAAACATCAGAAGAGCTCAAAAAAGTAAGAGAGTTCAAAGCTATTAATGACACAGTGATCTTTCCCTTATGTAATTAACCCACTTACAGCTTATCTCCAGCCTACAGAAATGAAGTACACTCTCTTGAGTGAAAAAAAAAACCTGAATGATAGCACACGATTTTTATGAAAATACACAACGAAATTAAATATGTACTTGGCCCAGTAAGGCCTGCAAGAAAAAGAAGTTTATATTTCCTGTGCAATTCATTGTTAGCAGGAAATTCAATGTCCATTCCCTATTTGTTTTTGTTTTTGTTTTTGCTTTTTGGGTCACACCTGGCAATGCACAGGGGTTACTCCTGGCTCTGCACTCAGAAATTACTCCTGGCATTGCTCAGGGTACCATATGGGATGCTGGGAATTGAAACCAGATCAGCTGCGTGCAAGGCAAACGACCTACCCTCTGTGCTATCGCTCCAGCCCCTTGTCCCATCTTTTTATGTTCATTTTCCTCTTTCTCTCTCTCTCTCCTCTCTCTCTCTCCCTCTCTCTCTTTCTCTCTCCCTCCCTCCCTCCCCTCAATTGTACTTTGGTACCTAAAATGGATATAAAAGAAAGGGTTTCACATCAAGTGCAATGAAATAAGGCTAAATTCATCTCATTTCCAATCAATCTACTACAGGAAAATTCTTGTAATCAGGAGGTCCTTCGAAGTGAACTTTGCCTTTTGAGTAATCCAAAATCAGTGAGTTAGTTCAAAATTCAACACTCTAGAGTGAGAAGCAAGACCTCCACCTTCTCACATGTTACACCTTTCTTTCTCAGGCTGCTCACTGATAGCCCACCATCTTTATAAACAGCTTTTGCATTTTAATAAGTCAATCATAAAATCTTCTTGATGATAGAAAAAGCAACCCGCAGTGTATGTTTTTATGCCCTGTGAGAAACTCTGAGAGTCTCCGAGTATCAATCCAACATCCACCTTGGAAGAATGACTTAGACATGGCTCTCACCTGCAAAGGTACTGGGCCACATCTGCTATGGGTGAACAGTTATTCGTAGTATCCCACAGGTACCACAAGAGAGTCAAAGAATTCCCTTGTCCACAAAGTCATTGGGGTAAACTCCTCCAAGAATGAATCACAGATTTCAGTTGGGTTGCCACATTTTAAAGAAAATCAAATGGGAGCCAGAGCTATAGTACAGCAGGCAGGCTATTTACCTTGGGTTCGAAATCCAGCATCCCATATGTTCCCTTGAGCACTTTCAGGAGTAATTCCTGAGTGCAGAGCCAGGAGAAACCCCTGAGAATCACCAAGTGTGACCAAAAAGCACAAAAAAAATTAAATGTGTCCCACGAAAAAAATTCCTATAAGCCCAAGGTACATTTAGCTGGTGGAATTCTTTTAATACAAAAATCTAGATTACTGGATTTACTCTTCAAGCCCATGTTCTCCCTTGAATGTTTATCTCTCATGCTTATCTCTGTCTGTTTGCTTGCTTTTTCTACTCTGGAGAAGTCCATGTTCTCACTTAAACATGTACTTCCTCTTTTTTCTTCTCTCGTGTCTTGCTAAGTAAGTTTTGTTCAAAATAAACTATCTTGCTTCACTAAAGTAATAAGTAAGACTTTTTTCATTATCATATGTAGGAATATAAAATTAAAACAGTTGGTCAAGTTTCATATGAAGTTCCAAATTAAAATACAAAAAGATGAAAATTTCTGCTCTGATCACCTGAGGTAATAGAGCATTTGCATCTCTGACTATTTGCATTTTGTTAGTAAGCACACCCAAATAGAACTTCCAATTCTCCCTGTATATGAAAAGACAAGTTGTGAAGATAATCAAAAGGCCAATCTAATATCATTTTAAGTTTAAAATTCATTCTAATTAACTGCTTTTATTTTGCCAGTATCTTCATGATCTCTCTTCTTGACTCAACTTAATATTAAAATTAGCCTACATTTCTTCTTGTGTGGGGGTGGGCAAAGCTTACAGTTATGAGAACAAATCTGGACTTCCAGTATGCAAAGTATATGCTCAGCCCACTGAGCACTCTCTCCATCCCAGTCCTCATTTTTGCTAAAAAATCAACATCAGAAGGATTTTCTCTCCCTTATACAACCCAGGACAGTGAAAAAATTCAATACATGCTAAAATTAAAGCTTACTATACATGATACATAAAGCCAAAAATTAGATAAATATTATTAAGAACTCACTTGCATAACTACGTAGAAAATGTAGATATAAAAGAAGCCAATGTTTGTCTAAGTCCATATCAGTAAAATCCAAGAATTAAGAACTTTCACTTTTAGCCCAGACCACATTGGATTCCCACCACAGTATTTATTAAATGCTCTCTCCCAGAGTAGATTATGTCCAACTGAGGTTAGTTGAGGCCGACAGACTCCAGAGAAAAAATTACCACTCCCCTTACTACCTAAGGAAAAAAACAAATTTAAAATCTAACTCAGACTGATGACTATTATCAGAAATAACTTTTCTCTATGAACCAGTCCAAAGGGCAGGGGAGACATCTGTGACTTGTCCTTGAGTCTCTTCCTCTCCTTTGAGTTCCATGCTTCCTATACCACTCCTTACTTAACTCAGAAAACAGAACTCTGTTTGCCTCATTGTCTTTGGCATTCTCCTATACACTATGCACAGTGTATACACTATACAATTCTCCTATACACTATGCAATTCGATTTTTCTTTCTCCTGCCTGATGTTAACATGGTTATCCTGCCAGCTCAAAAAGAACCCAAAGCATAGGAGAAAATTTCTCCTTCCTAGCAGGTATTGTTGTCATCATGAATTCACAGTTGAGGAAAACTTAATATGCTGTTGAAAAAACTGAGCCCAAAAGTCAACCCAGCACATGAATTTTAACTATAAATCCTGAGATCTTTTTATTTCACATAAGCATTTTTGTTTTCTTTTCTATTAAGACTCTGTGAACCTTGAATCTCTTCTAATGTCTTCACAATCACGAGCAACTGCCTGCTTCATCCACTGCTCTGTGTGAATTTCACTTACATAATGAGTTTTCATCAGAGCAATATGCTTTTCATTCATTTCTTAACATCATTTACAATGAAGATATGGAGAACTAGCAGCAAACAAAATTAATATCTTTTTTTTAGTCTGGTAAACATGCTAATGTTTCTTCTGCATTTATTAATCTCTAATTAATAATATCCTTAGTTTATTTACTTTGATGCCCAACATTTGTTTCTCTCCAACAGATGGCCGAGATAGCAAGCACAAAGCTAGCAGATCTAGATAATGTCCTTCCCTTCTGAAAAAGAAAACGTAGACAACATTCTGAGTAGTGTATAAACTCCCTGACAATGAACAAGAATAGTGCCCAAATGTGTCTAATAAATGTTTTGTCCAAGAACCAAAGAGAAATACTTTCTCTAAGAACATACATCTCCCTCCCTATATAAAGAAATTTGATGAGCTTTCTGCTCAAGTCAGAGAACGAATTCTAAATCCCTTGCCTATTGGTACAGACTTGCAGGCAACTGAGGATTTTAAAATGAATTCCCTTGTGTAGACTTACTTTTATGGTTATTAGATCTCCAGGTAATAAAGACTTCTGATTCCTGTAAGTATCCTACAAGGGATGCCAAGCTGGCATATTGAACACCTGAATATGAATGATGCTTATGAACTCAGTTAACTGAGATCCATAGCCAGTCATGCCCTATGCCCCCAAACTAGTGCCTGATGCAGCTATAAAATTTTTTTGCATTTTTTTTTTATTGAATCACCGTAAGATACACAGTTACAAAGCTGTTCATGAGTAGGTTTCAGTCACACAATGTTCCAATACCTATTCCTCCACCAGTGTCCACTTCCCACCACCAATGACCCCAGTTTCCTTCTTTCCACTCCCAGCCTGTTCCCACCCCCAGCCTGTCTCTATAGCAGAACCCCCTCCCCTCTCTCTCAGCTATGAAATTTAGTGTTGCTGTGTCCTAATGAGTTTCTCCCTTGCCCAGTATGTCCACTGAACTGATTTCCCAAGGCCCAGTCCCTCCTTCAAGAGACCTTTCTCTGATGCTCTTGCCATGTGATATTCGCTGCACTCCCTTTAGCTTGCTTCTGCACACTCATTGGCGTTGGATCTAAACACGGAGGTGTACTTATCACACTTTGCCATTGCCATCTGTGTGCATGACTGTGCCTCTCTCGTGCTTGCTAGTCAACAAACTATCCTGTAAAGAGCAGAGGGCCACATCTTGCTCACTGCTCATCCCAGTCATCCAGTTTGGCATTTGACACCTGGAAGACAATCACTGGGCAATTATTCGTAATTACAGCACCAAGACAAATATATTTTATTCCTCCAATTTTCAATGAGGAACTTTAACATTTTTTAAATGTTAGGCTTGAGTCTGACTCTTGTCTCGGCACTCAAAGATCACTGCTAGTGGGGCTCAAAGGACCATGTGGGGGGCTGGGGATTGAACCTGGGTCTGCTGAGTACAGCTTCCTGCCTGCTGTATTATTTGAACATTTGACTGCAGAGTTTGTATTGAAACTCAGGTCCATTTTTTTCCAAAGTCGTGTTTCTCTTCTACTATGTCTTGCCATCTCTCAATGATAAGTAAATGTTAAACTGAAGCATCAAGTAGAAACAGATGAGCATTTCCTATTGATAGAAGGATATTATGGTTTAAAGAAATATTTCTGACTAAATAAACTTAGTTCCCCAGAATATAAATATGTGCATATGTAATAAGCAATAAGACATAAAAGAGTAATGAATAACACAATTGAAAGAAAGAAGTTACCCTTATTTTTTGTTCAAAAGAAACTGCTTGAAAAGCACTGATTAAATTTATTTGTTTTTCTGAGCATAAAAGTTCAGATTTTTCTGAAAAACAAGCTCAAATAAATCTTTTATCAAGTTACTTTACTTTTGGAACATTAATTGGAGAAAATGCCATTTTATTAAATAAATTAATCCACTGAAATGAAATGTGTTTCATTTCAAGCCCTCATTTTCATCCTTGATCTCCAAATTATAATGTTAAGAAAGAATGGTGCTCATGTGGAAATTGAATACAGTGGAAACAGACAACTTAGCAAAACCTAACACCAGTAGTCAAATGTTGTCAACCAAATGAGAAAATGGAGAGGGATATCTTCCATTGCCCCAAATTGGAACCAACTTATTTTCATGAGTAACCTAGGTTTTTTTATTAAGAGGCCCAACGTACTGTGTACCTTAATTATATTCAATACAGGTAGTTCAAAGAACTTATGAAAAGACAGAAAAACGAGCCTACATGAACCACTCAGTCTTCTTGTCTCTACCAGCCACGAGCCTTTGTATTTATAATACTAAAATGAAGGCAGAGGTGAATAAAATGTGTGGAGTGGCTTATTTGTGTTCAAATGTCCATACTATATCTGTCCTATTTAGTTCTAGTGCTCAGATGCTGTGAAATACAACTGAGTGGGGTGGGAAACACATTTATATAAGAAAGTCCTTACACTTTCTTGGATATAGAGAAGAAAAATATGTAATTCCTGACTAGGGAACGTGGAATTTTACTTGAAATATTCCAATGAACGTGCTTCAGAATTACCGTCCCCCAATTAGCAATAACTAGAAACTCAGAGCCAGTTTTGTTTGTAGAAGCTGTCCAGTCAATTCCCGGTATTACTTTCATTATGAGTACTCCGAAGACTATCTGTGTTTAGATGACTTGTTGCAATTAGGTCTCCAGGTTACCAAGTACCAAACAACTCTCAGCTGAATATAACTTCTAGGCACACCATTCCAGAGAGTCTAAAGCCTGCCATATGCACCAAAGAGAAATTGAGGAGTGGAACGGTAAATCAAAGGAAAGGGTCAGCCCGGGTTGGGCAACCTGGCACTCCTGAGTCAGCCTGTCTGGTTTCAAAGGAACAAATTGGCCTCAAACACTGTCTGAAAACTTGACCTATTAAAATGGACCTCCACGAAGATCACAAGAATTCTTTTAATCTTGCACATTGGTTTTTTGCATACCACATGCAGGTTGTGTTCTTCATTCAGCATCGGTCCTTTCTTCCCTAGATCACTGTGGATAGAAGGAATCCTCAAGAGGGAAAGAGAAAATTGAGAAGGGAAGGTAGAGAACCACAGCCACTGAAGGGGAGCGATAGAGAGTCACGGAAATCATATCTTAAGCCACCACTAATTCTTCTAAACAACAGGCTGCATTGTTAGTTTTCAATTCTACGATGAATCTTTCTCCAGTGGTTTTCTAGTTGTGCTCTCTAAAGAGTTAAGTTGCAGGTTTGGAAACTAAGTCTTTTCATCATTTTTTTCTTTTTTTGTAGGAGTTCTGCTATTTATTAAGCCACTGATTAGCTGATTGAATTGTGCATGAAATCCACCTTACTTTTTTTTTCTTTTTCCATTTTTTATAATTTTATTTATTGAATCACCGTGAGAGCAGTTACAAAGCT
>JAOXYA010000022.1:21854813-21867116 GCA_028565675.1 Sorex palustris
ACACATATACTCCAGGGGGCATTGAGTCACTCTGGGTCCCAGAGTGTTCTGTGTAAGGAACATAGGAACATGCCTATTCCAGTCTATCCTACCTTCTAGCATTCACATACACCACACACACACACACACACACACACACACACACACACACACACAAATACACACGGTCTGTTTCCAACCAGCTTTGCACAAGTAGACCTATAGGAACCGCCTTTTCTTCACAGACATCTTAGAGCCAGGCCTGGGTTTGAAACCCAGGGAGAAGCAGCTGACACCTCAGCTCATGTCCTCACCTGGCCATGAGTGTGCAACCTTATGACTAATCCCAGAGCATTTCCATCATCACTCCCAAGCCCCACACCCATTAGTAATCTCCCTATTCCCTCCTCTCCCTTGTCCACATCCTCAGCAACCATCTCTCTCTCTCTCTCTCTCTCTCTCTCTCTCTCTCTCTCTCTCTGTCTGCTGGTGTTTCCTGTAGCTGATACCTCACAGCATGTGATGTTTTGCAACTGGAATCTCAGCAGACACCTTTACATCTCACCCTCAGAGCATGAGTATGGGCTGTTTTCTGTATGACAGATTTTCATTCTCTGGTGTTTGGTTTTATGTTTTTTTGTTTTGTTTTGTTTTTAGCCACACTGAGTGGTACTTAGTATACTCAGTAGGGCTCAGTACACCTGCTCTGTACCGAGGAATTCCTCCTGGAGGGCATAGTGGAATATATGGGACGCTGGGGACCCAAACCTGGGTTGGCCACATGCAAGGCAAACACCCTACCTGTTGTGCTATTGCTCCAGCCCAGGGTTTCCGGTCTCTGGAAGCAGAGTCTCATGGGAACTCAATGCTTAACATTTTGGGAAAATGGCCAAATTATTTTCCAAAGTGTCTGCCCCGTTTTACCTTTCCACCTGAGTGTCTGAGGGTTCAAGTTCTGAGGAATGCTGGCACTATTGTCACAGCTGTTGAAATGTAGACGCACCATTGACACCCTGGATCCATGAGGCTCCTTGAATTGTGAGCTCTCTCCCTCCTGTGACAACCCCCAGCATCACCTTAGCTTTTGTTCTCTTTCTCACTCCCCCTCTCTAACTATCTCCCACCCTGCCATCTCCACTGTTCCTACCTGTGGCCATCCAGTCGGGTGGCCGGAGAGAGAGGCTGGGTCTCCTGGAAACACTACACAGAGACCAGGGCCTATGTGGGTGCGGGGCAGTGAGTGGTCCTTGAACATGGTGATAGAGACCCATGGGAATAATTTTGAATGTATGCTACTGGGGCCAGAGTAATAGTACAGCAGGTAGGGTACTTGTCTCCCATGTGATTGACCTGAATTTGATACCTGGCATCCCATATGGTCCCTGAGCACCACCAGGAGTAATTCCTGAATGTGAAACCAGGAGAAATTCCTGAGTGTCTCTGGGTGTGCCCCCTGCCTGAAAAGTATACTTCAGGGCTGGAGGGATAGTACAGCAGGTAAGGCGTTTGCCTTGCATGAGGCCGACCCGGGTTCGATTCCCAGCATCCCATATGGTCCCCTGAGCACTGCCAGGAGTGATTCTGAGTGCAGAGCCAGGAGTAACCCCTGAGCATTACTGGGTGTGACCCAAAAAGAAAAAAAAAGTATACTTCAGCCATATATGTAGTACAGGAGTTAAGTACAGGTGTTTGTACACAGCTGATGCCAACACCATTATTTGGTTCTTCGAGCACTTCCCAGGAGTGATCTCTGAGCACAAATCCAAAAGTAAGCCCTAAATCCCACTGTTTGTGGCCCCAAAACAGAAACAACAAAAAAAAGATGATGCTTTTATTCAATATTACTAAGATTTATTTTGTCTTCTTTTTCTGTCTATGTCAGTGATATTGTAAAGCCCCTTGTTTGTTGGCTGGGGTAGGGAGTTGGAAAGAGACAAGTTCTTCTCTGTGTTTTACCTGGGATAGCTTAGCAGTGTCCTGGTGGTGACCAAAGTTAAAACACAGGAAGAAACGTTTGTCTCTGGGTGGGTGGATTGAGGCCCCCACGGCCCTGATTCTAATGTTCTGTTGTGTCCGTGTGGCATTTATGCCGTGTGGCATTATGCTATGAGAAGCCCTCTCTCCTAGCTGCCATGGTTCCTTCTAGAAAGAGAGGCAGCCACTGAGCATCACCAAGTGGGACCCAAAAAGCCAGAAAGAAAAAGAAAAGCAGCCCTGGGTCCCCATCCATGTCGTTCCCGTGCTCAGCAGTGAAGGAAGCAGATCTGAGTCTGTATAAGGAAAGCCACCCCTCGGGGACCATAGGGCCTAGGGACATAGGATGCAAAGAGATGGTGACCACAGGCAGCCTTGGCAGGCTCCTCTGGGTCCCGGTGGGTTGGGTGGTCCTAGCACTGGACCTCTGACCTCTGGCAGGAGGCATCTGGTGGATTGTGCTTGTCCCTCGTAGTTCAGCCAGAAGCCCTGGACCATTGGGTGCTGGGGACCCTGTGACCTCAATGATGAGGCTGGAGATGCAGGCAGCCTCTGGTGCCGGCTGGCCAGGGTGTCTGGATGCTGGCGGGGCTGGTCAAAGGGAAGAGGGATTTAGCTGGAAGTGCTCCTTGCTCTGTGGCCAGGCTCTATCCCAAGCTTTCTGGACTGGACATACTGGGGAAGAGTCGTGGGATCGTTAGTACATGTTCCCGATGGGGCGGAGCTGGGGGGATCCCAGCCAGCAGCCTCTCCACTGACCGGTGCCTGAACCCAGACTGGGCCCCCAGCCTGGACACAAGGTGATGCCTGGGGACAGATGGCCTTGTGTCCTTTCAGCCTGGCCCCCTGGGAGCCTAAGGCCACTTTCAGGGTGCTCTGCTGGGGGGGGGAAGGGGCCTCCTCTGAGGAAGGTGGGCCCCAGCAGGTCTGGGTGGGCGCGCTCCCCGGGTGGCTGAGACACCCCTAGATCAGGCAAGCGAGCATGTCCCGTGCACAGGCCCCTGCCCGGGAGGCCTGGCTAATGACCCCGCACATTCCGGCCTGCCTGCCGGCCTGGGCCGGGGAATTGGCTGAGGGCAGGTCCATTAGCTGGAATTCTCCCAACGCTCACACATCAGAGCAGAGGGGGGGAGAGAAGTGAAAAGTTGAAAAAGAGCTAATTATCGCTTTTATCAGGGCGGGTGGGTTGATGGGTCCTGCCCGAGGGCAGCTGGGCTGCATTAAAGATTAAACGCCAGGTAGGGAGGACTGGGGCTCGTCATTCCACAGGAGGGAGGCCGCTGGCCGCCCCGTGGAGACCTGGTGGCAGGCGGCAGCCTTAGATCTGTCAGCCGCACTCTGTCCCAGCGCCCACCACGGGCTGGCGCATTCCACCAGGGGACCCCCTTGGCGCCCTGCGCTTCCGTCCCAGCTGTGGAGAAGGCAGCGGAGGTCCGTGTCTGCCCCTCCAGGGATGAGGGGTCGGGCATGCCTAATTATCCAATTGGTCGGTTTCCTGGCACCTGTCTGACCCGGTTCCTGTACTTCACCTAGTGACCTTCTAGGCAGAACCTCCGCTGGAGTGACGGGGCCCTGGCAGGCCCCCGAGCCAGGATCAGAGGCTCCTTTTTCTGCAGAGCAGAGGGAGTCCCTGGAGCGGCCGCCTGCCATGGGCCCATCCCGTGGGGCTCCAAGTCCCGCAGGCTGGGGCTGCGTCTCAATCATTTGTGCTCACGCAGCGCGGGTGAAGAACAGTGCAGGTGAAGAACAGTGCGGGACCAGGCTTCCCTCCCCAGCCCACTGCAGCCAAACACGCGTGGACCTGGACATGGTCCACAAGCAGCCAGCAGAGAGTGGCACTTCTTAGGGCGCAGGTGTGCTTGGCCCCCAAAGTGCACCCCAAAGTGGGGTGCTGCTTCTGTGGCTGCCAGGGATGGGGGGTGAGGGTGGAGGCATGTCAGTTGTTAGTATCTCCAGTTCTTTTTTTTTGCGGGGGGGAGGGGGGTCACACCTGGCTCATGCACTCAGGAATTACTCTTGGCAGTGCTCAGGGGACCATATGGGATACTGGGAATAGAACCTGGGTCAGTTGTGTGCAAGGCAAATGCCCTATCCGCTGTGCTATCGCTCCAGCCCTATCCCCAGGGTTTTTTTTTTTTTCTCTTTGGGTCACACCCGGAGATGCACAGGGGTTACTCCTGGCTCTGCACTCAGGAATTATACTCAGGGGACCATATGGGATGCTGGGAATCAAACCCGGGTCAGCCGCATGCAAGGCAAATGCCCTACCTGCTGTGTTATCACTCCAGCCCCTCTGTCTCCAGTTCTTGAGACAAATCAAAGCATGAGAGTCTAGGTGGCCGAGTGCCCAGGGCTGACCGAAGGCAAGCTGGTGGTATCCAGGTGGCCAACCCTTCCAGTCCTGCTGGGCTGGTCTTAAGAGATGTAGTGGCCTGGAAACCCTGGAAGCAGGGGCCCCTATGGGCCAGCTGGGCTGCTCTGTAAGACGGGGTTTGAGGGTCTTCCGGCACCTGTCTGTGCCTTTGGATTCTACTGGCCAAGAGCTTAGTCTGTACCTTGCTCCTTGTCCGTTCAGAGCAAGCCCATCCTCCCATCAGCGTGAGCCCCGCTGCTGTGCTGGCACCGTTCTGCTCCCCCTGCCCCCTGCCCCTGACCCCCCTTTGATACTGCGAGGTCCTGCCTGAGGCCCCTACTCAGGTCCCGCCTCCTCCTGCAGCCGTGCTGCCTCTCTCTGGCCCCCTCCTGGCCTCTGCCTCTGCTCCCGCAGCCCCCAGCCACCTAATAAAGCTGCTGTCACTTCAGATTACAGCCCATTACGTTCCTTCATCTCAGCTTAACATTTTTGTGGTTTCCCAGCTCTGCCTAAAGTGCTCGGCGAGGGGCAGGGCAGCCCAGCTGGAAGAAGCAGGAGAGGAATGCAACCCGGGGGTTCCCAGATGGCCTTTCCTGATCTCCTGCCGGCTCTGCCCAGGGGCCCCGCCTGGGACCACACTGCCCAGACTGGGTGACAGAGGTCTGGTCCCCTCAGTCTTGGGGCCCTGGGGCCCCCAACAAGGGCCTCCTGGGGGGACTTGGTCTGGGTCCCACAGGAAACAGAATCCTCAAGTCATGGTTCTGCGGCCAGGAGGGTCCTGGTAAACCCAGAAACTGAGGGGCACAACCCGGGGGGAGGGGCTCACTGAGCTCAGGGGGCTTTTTCCCAATCATAGCTCTTCTCAGACCTTGCCGCGAGATGCCATTTTTAGACCTGAGCCACAGCGATGGGAGCCTGCAGGAACCCCAGGAAGGCTCTCAGGAGGAGATAAATAGTAGGTATGGGGTGGGGCTGGAGTGATAGCACAGCAGGTAGGGCGTTTGCCTTGCATGTGGCTGACCCAGGTTCGATTCCCAGCATCCCATATGGTCCCCTGAGCACCACCAGGAGTGACTCCTGAGTGCAGAGCCAGGAGTGTTGCCAGGTGTGACCCCCCCCCAAAAAAAAGCAAAAAAAGAAAAAAGAGCTCAAGAAAAAGTCATATCTTTGGTGCAAAGATGAAAAACTAATAATTGAGGGATAGTAAAGTTACTGGAATTTTAAGACCAGAGCTCTGAAAATCACTTAGTGTTGTAACAAACAAAAAGACTCCAGGGTGTGACTTGCCTTCCAAATGGATGACCCAGGGTTGATCCTTGACACCCCCTGTGCTCCTCCGAGCACCACCAGCGACATCCCAAACCCAACTCAACCCAACCCAACCCAACAGCAACAACAACAACAACAAAACATTTAAAAACACCCTTCAGTTGGTAAAAAACAGTACCTGTGAAGGCCAAAAGTCCAATCTTATAGGCAGCTTGAGCTCTCTTATAAATGCTCACAGATTCATTTCCCAAAACACAGCCAAGTTCCTCGATTTTGTCTTTGTGAAAAATACACTCAGATGAAGGGAGGGGCTCGTCTTCCTTTTTCTGAAGGCAGATCTTGTTAAAACGGTCACGGCAGAACCTCCAGAACCTCCGGCACATTTTCACAAGGCGCTGATAAATCCAAGTTCCAGACTCTCTACAGAACCTGTGCACAGTGTCCACTGCATTGGCAGGCCAGAGGGACTCCATGGGCACACCTTGGGCAGTCGCAGAGGTATGAGGAACTTGGGCAAGCATCACTTAGCAACACCGGAGAACGGAATACAGATCAGGGTCAAAGGGCAGCGATTCTTCCACCTGGTCCCAGAGGCTCTCCCAGATAGGATCTAATCCAGACTGACTTTCACTTCTCTGGTGCGGAAAATCTCAGTTTAAATGACGACAGGGTCTGTTAACACCCCCTGAGCTCCTTCCTATCTTGGGCACCTTTGCTCAGGGTTGGCCAACTAGGAACTTACCTGTTTTACTTGGACTCTTCCAGTGGAAACTGAACTTCCTTCCATTGATTCCTTCTACCTATCTATGTTGTGGGACCACATCTAGCAGTGCTAGGGCTAACTCCTTGCCCTGTGCTCGGGGACCACTCCGAGGGGGAGCTGGGGGACTAACTGTAGGGAGTGTGAGGGATTGAACCTAGGTTGACCCGCGGTACTACCCTGTGGACTCGAACACTTTCTTTTTTCATAGGCTTGGGGAACACCCAGCTGTGCTCAGGGCTTACTCCTGGCTCTGTGCTCCAGGAGTCGTTCCTGGTGGTACTCAGGGGGCTATATGGGATGCTGGGATTGAATGAGGGTTGGCCATGTTCTAGCAAGTTCCTTACCCGCTGTGTTATTTCTCTGGCCCATCAGTCTTTCAATTTATTTTCTCACTTATTCTATCTCTTTTGGGGTAAGGGGTTATAGGTGTTGGGCCACACCTGGTGGTGCTCAGGGAACAATCCTGGCTCTATGCACAGGAGTGCCCCCTGGCAGTGCTCAGGGACCATGTGTGTTGCTTGAGATTGAACTCAGGTTGGCTGCATGCAAGGCAAGCACCTTACCCCTTTGTACTGTAGCTCTGACCCCAATCATTTATTTTACACTGAATTTCTTATTTGAATCCCGTACATATCCAATCCCAACTTAGTATCTTCACCTGAATGTCAAGGTTTCTTAGACCTAACTTATCCTAAATAGAATTCCTGGTCTTCCCTTGAAGCTACTGCTTCTGTTTCCTATCTTGAAATGGGCTATTCCATTTTTCCAGTTATTCAAGTCAAAACTTTTAGATTTATGCTTGCCTATGATCTGTTTCACATCTCATTTCTAATACATCAAGAGATTCTGTTGACTATCTATTCCAGGTAGAAATTTGGACTCCCTATCCAAATGTAGAAGTGTCTACAAAATATATTTGTCTGTATTCTCCAAACATATATTTATGAATCTTTTAAAGAGAAAAGCCTACTGTTTTTGATGAAGAGATATAAGATAAAGATAATCAAGACTAAAAGATAGACTGATGTAGTGACTAAGTACATATAATTAGTCATATGTTATTATAGTGACTACATAAATTTATTAAGGTGTATGCAAGGTGAACTCTATGCTCTCTCTGCCCCAGAAATTATTTTTCATTGCTAAATCAAGTAAAAGCAATCATTAATATTACGTGAGTCATCGGGTAAAGATTTACTTCCGAGTTGGATGTTAGCAGCTCCTCTGATGTAGCTGATGAATTTATTTGTACTCTTTTGGGGTCATACCCAGTGATGCTCAGGTGTTACTCCTGACTCTACACTTAGAAATAACTCCTGGCGGTGCTCAGGGGACCACGTGGGATGCCGGGGATCAAACCCAGATCGACGGTGTGCAAGGCAAACTCCCTACCCATTGTGCTCTCATTCTGGCCCCCACTGGTGAATATTTTAAGGGGGGATCAAACACAAGGAACTCACAGTCTCTGCTCCTAGACATCATAAATATAAAACACAGCTTTCCAATTAGCTTTACAATAAGCTCTCCGAGCAAACAGTGTTCTCACGTAGGGAAAAAGGAATTTCAAGAGAATGAATTCAAGTTGATGGTGTAGCATACTGGGTCATATAAACAGCAACTCCAGAAAGGTGATGAAAAAAATACAGCAGATTCTGTGTAGGAGACTAGTAATTCAAAAATAATTTTTATTATAACTTACATGATTGAAGGTGATGAATACAAACAAATACCACAGAACTAGAAGTACCCTCACTGTCAACGAAAAAAATGTAATGCAGATGTGAATACAAAAGATATGGAATGACTTCCTCATGCAATATTCAAAAAATAAAAAATACACAAACCAAAATACCGAACTCTCTGTACCGTCATCTGTGATTTAACTATCTATAAAAAGAATCATTTCATCACGGTGTCTTAATAAAAGTTAAAAGGAAAAGAATAATTTTGACCATTGAACATAGATTGTGGACTATACATACTAACTCTAGACTGTACACTGTACCTGAAAATGGAGGATATATGTATATATATAATATTTATAAATATACAAACATATATACACATTGTAACTTCACAGTTGAAAGAACTCTTTGCCAGGCTTCCTGACAAACTTCTTTTACTACAAAATGAAATGGGTTCTTTTTAAACGTCCTGCTAAATGGCGAATATTTCAAATGACATCTAAATAATATTTCATACAAACACGTCCAGAGTACAATTGATATTCCACAATTTAAGTTACAGTCACACAGATTATTAGGATATCTTGGCATGTCTCACCTCGCATACTCTAAAGAGGAGGAAGAATTATTTGAGAAGAGTTGCTGAACAGTCTTGCGTTTTTGTATTATCCACGTGCATTCCAAAGACAGACATAGTAACTGTTGAACTAACTGTTGATTTAGTTATTTGGCCAAGGATCCACCATCCTAGTGATGAATAATTTTTCTGGGCAGTCACCCTCTCTTGGGGCATTCTTTTTTACCACCTCACCGCAATTTTGACCGAGGCAAGGTCCATTTAGTTTAAATTTAGGGTTTTTTTTTTTGAGGAGGCGTGGTGGGCATACTTGATGGTGCTCTGGGATTACTCTGACAGTACTCAAGGACCTATGTGGTGTTGGGGTTCAAACTAGGGTTGCATACGTGCAAGCCTTGCCCTGGGTCTCCTCCAGCTCATATGGTCCACTTTAATGTCCTTCCCATTTCCCTCCATCAACATTGTCACTTCCCTATTCCACCTCAATGAATATCATCACAACTTTCAAATTCTACCTCTTTTGGTTTTGATTTGTCAGAGCAGCAAAATGCCTTTATTGTAAAAGTATTATTTGAAAAGGCTCTTGCTTTTGACTTAAAGCAAACAAACAAACCAAAAACTTTGAGTGACTTTTAAAAAATGAGTAACACTGTAGCACTGGACTCCTGTTCATGGAATTGCTCCAGCGGGCACCAGTGATGTCTCTATTGTGAGACTTAAAAAATGAATATGGGGGAAAATCAGTATAGAGATAAGATAGTTCTTTGTCATGAACCTAGCTTTCCTTTCCTTTCTCTCTCCTTTTTCTCTCTCACCATAATGAAAACAAATGATTGGAGAAAATAAAACCAGTGACAAAAGGCTTAAAAAAAAATGAAATGAAGAAAATGTCAAGTTCTCCTAAGCGTCATTTCCCCAAGTTCTGCAGGCAAACTTTTACTTGAAGATAATCTTTTTCTTGTGCTTCACATTGAAGGTTAAAATTAGGTAGCTGAAGAGGGTGGGGCAGGGGGAAGCATTCGACCCTGAGAAACACGACAGAGAAAAACTGCAAGGCATTTGATAGTTACCAAAGTATCACATGATTATTTCAAGCTCATAGAAGAACGTCCAAAAAAGTACAAAGATGGCTACTTTGAAAATCCCATACATACTAGGTAAGGTGAATTTTTTTTTTCTTTCCACTAAGTATTGTCGAACGCAACCAACGAAGTAATCTACAGAATTCTACCTAGCCCTAGTCTGTTGGCCAAAGGGGCACGAAGATGGGTACTGTCACCTGGACTTTGAATTCTGTCCTCAGCAGGTTCAATTTCCAGATGACCTCAAGAGAACTCTTCAAGTGTTCAACACATTCCAAGGAAACCACAGAACCGGCTTGGTTTCAGGGCCGCAGACAGAGGCAGCTGTCGGGCCGCGTCAGCTTGTTGCTCAGAAGGCTGTGGCCACTTCGGTTCCCGGCCGACCTCCGGCTGTAGCACAGTCTCGAGGAAATTTGTCCAGCTGTTCGTAGGCCAGCCGCCCGTCTTCTCCTGGACACAGGACATTGACCGTGAACACCGAGCCGAACTTGTCATTTGTCACTCAGAATTACAGATAGCACTGTGGGCTGCTGTATTTTGCCCATGTTGGATTTAGTAAAGAACACATCATTCTCGGGGCTGGAGCAATAGCACAGTGGGAAGGGCGTTTGCCTTGCATGCAACCGACCCGGGTTCGAGTCCCAGTATCCCATAGGGTCCCCCGAGCACTGCCAGGAGTAATTCCTGAGTGCAGAGCCAGGGGTAACTCCTGAGCATCACCGGGTGAGACCCAAAAACCAAAAAAAAAGAAAAATTATTCTCTTAAAAAAATGTAAATGATGGATAATGAGCACTGGTGGAGGGATGGGTACTGGATCATTGTATCACTGAAACCCAAGCATAAAAATTTGTAAGTCTACAACTGTACCACATGATGTTTCACTAATAAAAATTAAAAAAAAATATTCTCTGGAAAACAATAACAATACCAACCCTCTCCCCCCACAAAAAAAACAAACAAACAAACAAACAAAAAAACAATGACTGAATAGGAGAGAGGCTGGTGAGTCCCAGAAGCTGCTAACCCGGTGACCCGTGGACAGTGGCAAGAGGGCAGTGGACTGGGGGAGTCGTCCAGGCAGCATCCTAGGTCAAACAGGCAAGATGACTGGTCCTGCCTGCTGCCGCAGGGGCCACTGGGGGGATCTGGGGGAAACTCAAAGCGTTCACACACTGTCGCTGGTACATGCCCCCCGCCGGCTCCCACTCAGCGCACACCAGAGCCAGCGGGTTGCATTCCCGGGGTCGGCTGCTCTGGGGACAGGAGCCCTGGGGCCTTGCTAGGCCAGCACCTTTGTCTGCCTTCAGTGCTCTCCTGGACATGTAAAGGGGGAAAGAAGCTCAAATAAATAGCACCCTGGCAGAGTTTTAAGTAATTAAGTCATTGCTGGGCCTGAGATGGGATGTCAGGCATTTGCTTTGTAGGCAGATGATGCTGGGTTGCCCCCTGGCACCGCACGCGGTCCCCTCAGCACTGCCAGAGATGACTCCTGAGCACGGAGCTGCCTCCTGGCTCTGCGCTCACTTCTGATGGGCTTGGGGGACCACATGGGATGCTGAGGACTGAACTCTGCTTGGCGACTGCAAGGCAAATGCCCTACCTGCTGTACTATCGCTCCAGATCCAATAAGTGACTTTTTTTTGGGGGGTGGGGGTCACACCCAGTGATGCACAGGGGTTACTCCTAGCTCATGCACTCAGGAATTACTCGTGGCGGTGCTCGGGGGACCATATGGGATGCTGGCAATTGAACTCAGGTTGGCCTCGTGCAAGGCAAATGCCCTACCTGCTGTGCTATTGCTCCAGCCCCAATAAATGGGATTTTTACGGTGATTATAAGTATCATGAGATCCTCTCTGACCTGATTAAGTAAGCCGCCAGAGTCAAACTAGGATGGCTTTCTTCCAACCAGTATCACTGTCTGGATTATACTTAAGAACTTCTATGGCGCCAGAGGCATGAGGCCCAGGCCCTGCATGTGTCTGAACCAGATGAGATCCCCAGCATGGCACGGGGTTCCCTGAGCACTGCCAGGGATCACCCAAGACCCCAAATCAGCACCAGAAAAACCTTTCAGGAGTCTAGTAGGGTTTTCATACTTTGAGAACATGATAGAAAAGAAAAGAGGAAAAACAAACAAGAACGTGATAAAGTGTTACGAGGCAGTAAAATTAAGACAACTCAATATGTATATATAGCACTGTCCTCCCGCTGTTCATCGATTTGCTCGAGCGGGCCGGTAATGTCTCCGTTGTGAGACTTGTTGTTACTGTGTATGGCATATCAAATATACCACGGGTAGCTTGCCAGTCTTTGCCATGAGGGCACGATACTTGTAAAAAGAATTTATAATGTATATTATATGTATATTATAATTATATATATTCCCGATAGCTGAAGACCTCCGGGACCCAGCCAAAGCCATGCTGAGACCACTTTCCACATGCTTGGATGAGAAACCAGCAGAGGAACCCAGGTGTGGTGGGACCCAGGGCTGAGATCTCCAAGCCTGCTTGGTTCGGGACTGGGCCTTCTCCACCCAGCTCCCCCACCTTCCAGTAGCTAGACAGTTACACCCACCAACTGCCATGTAACCCCATCAATGGCCATCCAGAGACTAT
>JAOXYA010000022.1:21867216-21880574 GCA_028565675.1 Sorex palustris
TGCCCTAAAAACCAGGACATTCCTAAGCACTGACGCAAATGCTGATCTTTAAACTATAGGCTAAGAAGTGATGTACCTTTAATTGGATTGGTTAGGAAAGTGTCTGTTATTACAAATCTATTGGCTATGAAATGTGCGGGCTCCACTGTAATGGTTGGTGAAGACCTATATAAGATCTCCTTTGGAGAACCTCGGGGTCTTTATCCAACCTGCCAGACCTGCGTGTCTGTGTAGGCGGTTGGACCCTGGCTAGTCAGTCTTACAATAAACCCTGCTTGCTGTTTGCAGTCTCTGGAGTCTCTCTGTCGTTAAAGGGAGACTTCGATCCATGCCCTAACAACAGAAGCAGACACCGATCTCACCTGCTTTTCTCCGGCTCCGTGTCGGAGAACACGGAGTCTGCACCGACGCCCACGGGACCGACTTCCTCGCCATCCTCCTCCTCCTCATCAAAATCTGAGGTGTTCAGGAAGTCGAAACTTTCTAAAGCACTTTCCACCGTGAGGCTCAGGCTGGAGGACCTGCTGGGGCTTCCTGCCGGCTTGCACTGCAAAGGAGAGCAGGACATATTCGGAAAGGGACGCGGCACGCATGGCACCGGGCTTCCACTTCAACACGCAACACTGGAGATTATTTTTATTTTTTTTTCTCTCAAGCTTTTATTTTGTGTTGGCTTCGAAAAAAAATAACAGTATAAAACAAAACAAAACAACAACATTCATGTAAAAAAAAATATATATATATACAACCGTGGATGTATATATGTAACAACACAATAGCTGAGGTTTGTTGCAAAATAAGCCAGAGGGAAGTAAGCAGGGAGCAATTGGACAAAGCGCGATCTGGCCCTGAGCCGGGGAGGCTGGAAAATGGCTGGGGTCTAATGCGAGAAACTCTACGCTTCTGTTAGAAAAAATACTTTTTGGGGGAGTGAGGGCATACCTGAGGGCGCTCAGAGGACCAGGTGTTCCCAGCCCCACTGAGTTTTCTCTCTGGGCAGTTTGAAATCGTCCATTTTTGATTTGTTCTGGAGTTTTATTTTGGCCATGCCCAAGAGAGTCCAAGACACCATAAGCAGTACCAGGGAACTAACTGGGGTTGGACACATGTAAGGCAAAAGAGTCATACACCCTGGACTATCCTCTCCAGCCTTAACATTTTATTTTCTGTTGTTTGGGTCACACCCGGCAAATGCTTAGGAGTTATTTCTGCCTCTAGCACTCAGAAATTACTCCTGGTGGTGTTCCGGGGACCATGTGAGACGCTGAGGATCAAACCCAGGTTGGCTGCTCGCAAGGCAAATGCCCTACCAGTGTACTATCACTCAGGCCCCTGAAATTCTTTACAAGCATAAAAAAAATACAATCAGAGTGTTGGGAAACCATGTGGCTCCATCCCAGGGTTTCTTTCCAAACACAGTATCACAAGCAGTGAAATTCAGAGCCACTGAGTCATATCCCCTTGCTAGTGGGGGCATCTTCAATGTCCTGAGACAGGAGGGAGCATCTTGAAGACAAGTGTTGCAAACTGTCAACAAATCCCAGAAAGAGAGAAGGGTGTCACCTTCACACTTGCTCGCTAAGGGGCCTTCAGTCTTAAGTTCACATTCACAGTGTGTAATTCTGCTTGGAGCAGTGCAACGGGGTTGGGTGAGGGAACATAACCGTCATGGCAGGACAAGAAGCAGCTCTGATTCCTCTCAAGCCCAGCTGCGAAGCAGAATATTCTCACATCGGCCCTGGCAATGGTGCAAACCAACCAATCTTGGGCCCAGAGAGTTCTGGGTGGCCAAAAATGGAAATGGAAACGTTGCAAAGAGAGAAACGCCAGTTGCTACCAGCACGGGGAGGAAGGGAAGGACTGGGAAATAGTCACAAGGTTGCTGGGTGGGGGGTGGGGTGGGGGGTGGGGGACAAGTCCCCCAAAGAAGAAGAACTAAAAGTCCTCCTCTTGGGGGAACACGGCCCTTCTTGCTGACTTCTGAACTCAAGGCAGAGGCAGGAAGGGCCTTGCTGGATCTGTCTTGGACCCTCAAGATGGCACAACCGCACACGGGAAACCGTCTTTTTCGGGCTTTTAAGTCAGAGCTGTTTTTCGTCTCCGTCTTAAATCAGCTGTTTCATTTGATCACCAGTCAGCAGCATCTTTGAGTTGCTGATCCTCAAGATGGTTAGCTTCCTAGGTACGTGAAGGGAGGGGGAGGGGGAAGAGAGAGAGAGCTTGGTCCAGCGGATGCTTAAAATCCGGCTGGATCCAAAGGCCCTGACCCCAGGCAACTCTAAAGGCACTGTCCATTTCTGGGGGCGGGTTGGGGGGAGCAGGCAGAGAAGCCAGGCCAGGCTCAGCCCTGAGATCCTCTTGCAAAGTGCGTCTGGATGTGTTTTAAACCATGATCCGGGCAATACAAAGAGATGTGAGGCAGTGAAAGATTTTTCAGTAGCCGAATGGCTTTGGAAAACCCTAGCAGGTTGATCTAATAACTGCAGAGCAGTCTACGACCACCTGACTATGCTAAGTTAAGGCTAGGAGGTGAGGGGCTGGAGCGATAGTACTTGCGGGGAGGGTGTTTGCCTTGCATGCGGCCGACCTGGGTTTGATCCCCAGCTTCCCGTATGGTCCCCCAAGCATTGCTAGGAGTAATTCATAAGTGTAGAGCCAGGAGGAACTCCTGAGCATTACCGGGGGTGGGGTGGACCCCCAAAAGCCAAAAAATAAAGAAAAAAGACTTGGAGGTTTGGGGCACTGAACTACACCCCCTTTGAGTAACTTCAAAGGCTGGACATAGAAGCCACTCTCTGCAGTGACTTTAATTAAGTGGGGGCCCCCGATGGGGGGTGTCCCTATGTCTTAGTGCTTGAAGCAAAACTGATGAAGACAGACAAGAACCTGTTGAAGGAAGAAGTTCTGGAAGTGAGGCTGAATCCAGGGCCTCGTACCACGAGTCATATGCTTGGCCGCAGAGTCACCCCCCCCACCCCACCCCCGGGAAGGCCACGTGTTAAGACAGTCACGCCCAGGAAGACTTCCTGGGGGCTCATCTCTCGGCTGACCCCGGCACCTGGGTTTCAAGCCCATTTCCTACCACAGGTCTCTGAAAAAAATTTCTTTCAAGGAAAGGGATCTCAGTGCGTTTCCACGTGGCCATGTAAATCAGAATGACAAAGCAAAGAGGACAAGAGTGGCAGTAAGGGAAGGGCGAGTGGCTCACAGGGCTGGAGCACGTGTCTGGCCTGAGGGAGCCCTGGGTTTGACGCCCAGCACCCCAGCGAAGAGCCTCAAGAGCACTGAGAGGATGGCTGCTTGTGCAGTGCTTCTGAAAACACCCCATCTGTAATCCTGAGGCCGGCAGACATTCTGGGGCAGTCAATCAATGATCTCCCTGGGAGGGCTTCAGGCCCGAGGAAATCAGCCTCTAACTGGGCCCTCTCACCAACCCCCCCCCCGGAACTGCCAAGCAGGATCAGGGCCGGGGAGATCTGGAGTTGGACCAGGAAAGTTCCCTAGAGTGGGCCTCCCAGGATCCGTGAGCATTTGTGGGTACATGTGTATGTGTATATGTATGTGCATGGGTATGTGTATATGTGTGTATATGTATATGTATATGTATGTGCAAGTGTATGTGTATATGTACACGTATGTGTATATGTATGGGTAAGTACATATGTATGCACATGTGTATGTGCATATATATGTGTATGAGCATGTGTATATGTATGTGCATGTATGTGTATATGTGTGTATATGCATGTGTATGTGCATGTGTATATGTATGAGCATGTGTATGTGTATGAACATGTGTGTATGTACATGTATGTGTATGTATATGTATGTGTATGTGTGTATGTATATGTACATGTATGTGTATATGTATGTGTATGTACATATGTATGAGCATGTGTATGTGCATATATATGTGTATGAGCATGTGTATATGTCTGTGCATGTATATATGTGTGTATATGTATGTACATGTGTGTATATGTATGTATATGAGCATGTGTGTGTGTGAACATATGTGTATATGTATGTGCATGTATATGAGCATGTGTATATGTATATGCATGTGTATATGTACATGTATGTGCATGTGTATATGTATGTATATGTGCATATATGTGCGCGTGTGTATATGTACATGTATATGCATGTGCTTGTGTCTGTGTATGTACTTGTGTATATGTATGTGTATTTGTAATATATAGTGTCATGAATGGGATGGAGCGATAGCACAGTGGGTAGGGTGTTTGCCTTGCATGCGGCCAATCCGGGTTCAATTCCTCCATCCCTCTCGGAGAGCCCAGAAGCTACTGAGAGTATCCTGCCTGCATAGCAGAGCCTGGCAAGCTCCCCGTGGCATATTCAATATGCCGAAAACAGTAACAACAAGTCTCACAATGGAGATGTTACTGGTGCCTGCTGGAACAAATCGATAAACAACGGGAGGACAGTGCTACAGTGCAACAGTGCTACAGTGTCATGAATCCTGTTGTCAACTACACTTACTGTTACCATCATTTCTTAATATGTAAAAATGTCTAATCACTAAGATGTATATATTAAACTAATAACATGTAAAACAATAAAAACAATAAGTCAGATATAGCATAATTTTAAAAAATGCTCCCATTTCACCATTTGAATTTGAATGACCAACTCTAAGCCTGGGGTATTCCCGACCTTAGGGCTGTTTCACTGCTCTCACACAGGAATGAAGCTGATGAGTACCAAGGAACATCAAGATTCATACGCACTACTGAGATGAAGAGGAAAAATCAGGGGCCGGAGCGATAGTACAGAAGAGAGGGTGTTTGCCTTGTATGTGGCTGACTCGGGTTCGATTCCTGGCGTCCCATAGGATCCCCAGAGTACCACTAGGAGTAACTCCTGAGTACAGAGCCAGGAGTAAACCCCTGAATATCGCCGAGTGTCACCCAAAAAGCCCCCCCCCACACAAAAAAGTCATTTCAATGACCTTGGGATGGGGCAGAATTAAAATCAGAGATTAAGGGCCGGGGGCATAGCACAGTGGGGATGGTGTTTGCCTTGCACGGTGCCAAACCAGGTTTGATTCCTGGCAGTGTTTATGTTCACCCCAAAGCACCGCCAGGGTGATTCCTGAGTGTAGAGTCAGGAAGTAACTCCTGTGACCCAAAACCAGAAAAGAAACAAGAAAACGCCAAGAGACAAAGGCCTTCTTGGGCAGAACGCCGACTCTTCTCTCCAGACGAACCCTGTGTCCCCGAGAGGGTACTTACTTTGAGGATATCGTCCAGATGCATGACTTCTTGGTTCAGCTCCTGAAACTCCTTATACTGCTCCTTGTGGGGCTCCAAGGCGAGAAAGAGGCCGTTGAAGGCATCCTCCAGGCTCCCATCCAGAAAGGACCGGCAGCCTTCCGACTCTCCGCTGACCGAGCCGTCGAAGAACAGCTTCTCGGTGACGGCTGGTACCTCGGCGGATGTGAGTCGCTTCACCAGCTGCTTGGTGATGTTGCCCTCCAGAGTGTCCAGCTCCACTGGCTTCAGCTCCGAAGCCTCATCGGACTCGTGCAGAAGGGCCTCGGCGACCTCCTTCTCGAGAAACAGGGCCTCCGTGGGGGCGCAGGGGGCCTCCGGGTCTCCCTGCAGCAGGGGTCTGAGCACGGGGCCTTCTCCCGAGGAGTTGCTGGAAGCCGCGGAGCTGGTATCGTCCCTCTGGGAGGCCTGGCGCGAGAGGGGCAGCTCGGCGGGGGTGATGGTGATTTCTGGGTTAGTTGAGCACGTGCTGGACGGGGAGTCGGCCGAGGGGCAGGGGGTGCAGGTCCCGTTGGGGATGTCCCTGAAGCTGAGGGAGAGGGGCACCGTCTCCTCGGGCACCTTCCCATTCTCAAAGATGTCATCAGGCAGATTTGACTGTTGGACAGAAAGTCCCCCCCAAATTATTTTATGGTCATTAAAGATTTAACTCTGAGTCCGTGTGGTCTCTGCACCACTGTTCAGGTAGGGCTCCATGCACACACAGTTCCAGCCCCACCTTCTCCCCCCGCCATTCAGGGTCCCCCTGGAGCCCCTCCCCCCTACCTCCCCACCTCCCTGCCCCAGTAAGGTTGGTTCTACAGATCTGTTCTCAGGTTCAGTTGCCTTTGCCCATTTGTTACCTCTAGTTTGGGGCGTTATTTTGTTTTGGAGCCATGCAAGGCAGTACTCAGGGCTACTCCTGGCTCTGTGTCCAAGGATCACTTCCGGTTTGTGTGTGTCTGTGTGTGTGGAGGGGGGGAGGACCTCTGGGATCATAGGGGGTGCTGGGTCAACCTGTAAGCCGTGAGCAAATGAGCAAGGCAAGGACTCTACCCGCTGTCCTATTGTGCCAGCCCTTGTAAAAACAAAACAAACACTGTCCTCCCATTGTTCGTCGATTTGCTCGAGTGGGCCCAGTAACGTCTCCATCGTGAGACTTGTTGTTACTGTGTTTGGCATATTAAATAGGGTCCAGTAACTTCTCCAACGTGAGACTTGTTGTAACTGTGTTTGGCATATCGAATATGTCACGGGTAGCTTGCCAGGCTTTGCTATGCTGGTGGGAAACTCTCGGTAGCTTGCCGGGCTCTCCAAGAGGGGCGGAAGAATCGAACCCAGCTTGGCCGGGCTGGCTGCGTGCAAGGCAAATGCTCTACCGCTGTGCTATCGCTCCAGCCCCAGCCCTTGTAATATTTATTTATTTACTTTTAATTATTTTTATTTTATAAAATAGTTCACAGTATTTGATCACACTTGACTTTCAAACACCAGTCCCACCAACATTACACCTTACTACCACCCTATTTCAGGCGTTTCCATCCCGAACCCCAATCCGTGCCCAAAGCAGAACCGCCCTTGTGATTATTTTAAGTACAAATGATCCCCCAACAAAATGCAAGGCAAGGAATAATAAATTGTTTTCTGAAACTCAGAACTTCCTTAACTGCAGCACTTTCTTTCGTTCTGGTTTATGGTTTGCTTTTTGTGTGTGGGTTTCCCATGTTCTGTTAAAATACAAGCCCTTTTAAAATACTTTCTGAGAGCACAAACACTGGATGTTCTCTCACGTATCTGTCGTACAGAGTGACAGGCAAGGGACTGGAAGATATGATGGGGGCAAGCCCTGGGCCC
Source organism: Sorex palustris (assembly GCA_028565675.1). Taxonomy (NCBI): domain Eukaryota; kingdom Metazoa; phylum Chordata; class Mammalia; order Eulipotyphla; family Soricidae; genus Sorex; species Sorex palustris. The sequence continues at coordinate 21,874,344 of JAOXYA010000022.1, forward strand.
TGGGTTGTGGAAATGAGAGAGTAAAGAAAGGAGAAGTGTTCGGGGAGGGGGGAAGAGGCAGACCGGAAGTAACGTAAAGGTCAGAGGTCAAAGGATTTGAACATTTTGGTGGGAACCATGAAAGTCATTGTAAACATGGGACTATTGTGAACATGTGACCCAAACTATAATAAATAAATTTTTAAAAAGCTTGCTAAGTGGGGGCTGGAGAGATAGCACAGCTGGTAGGGCATTTGCCTTGCACGAGGCTGACCCGGGTTCAATTCCCAGCATCCCATATGGTCCCCTGAGCACTTCCAGGAGTAACTCCTGAGTGCAGAGCCAGGAGTAGTAACCCCTGTGCATCGTCGGGTGTGACTCAAAAAGCAAAAAAAAAAAAAAAAGAAAAGTTGGCTAAGGAAGCAGGGTACAGAGAGGAAGGGAGCCTTGGGTTATTGGGAGCTTTATAGATCGTGGTGCCTAAATTAAATAGAAAACAATGAACAAACAAACAAAAAACAACCCCCAAACTCAGCCGTACTTCTAATGTTGGATCTGGGTGAAAGTCCGTGATGCTATTTTGGGAGCTAACATTTTCCAAAACAAAAGACTGGGACAGGGAAAAAAATAACTTGTTCGCTAAATCCCAGAACCTCACAATCTGGGGCCACCACAGTTATAAATAGCACTACCAAATTTTTGTGTTTTAAAGTTTTTGGTCTTTATCTGGGAAGACTTACGAACATTCACAGTTTCACTCAAAGAATGAATACTTTGTTCTGCTTCAGTTCTTGTAAATTATTTTTTTAAATTGTCTACCCACAAATCCCAAGCCTCTGAACATATTGGATTTATTAACTCAACCACAAACAAGCCAAGGCCAGAAATACAGAGAAAGGCATACTTTCTAAGAAAAAATAGGGAGGAAAGATTAATAACTGTGTGTGCCAGCAGGTAACCCCTGAGTTCTCAAGGTGTTTGGAAAATGGGCGTTTTTCACTCCAGTGACCTCAGGGGGTCAGGTACCCTTTGGGATTTAGAAAGCAGAACTCAGAAGAGAGAGGTCAGACATATCCAGGTAACTAAGATCATTCCTTCAGGTAGGCATCATAACACCAAGTCAACATTTTTTGGGGTTGGGTGGGGGTGGTTTCTGGTGGTTCTTAGGGTTTATGCTCTATGCTCCAGAGGAACCCCTGGCGGTACCTGGATTTCAGACCAGCATCAACCACTTGCAAGGCACTTGCCTTAACCTTTGTACTATGTCTGGCCCTAAGCAATTCGGTGCTGATGATGGGGGTGTAGGCAGATATGAGCCACTGCTGGCCAAGCACAGGGCTTACTCCTGGCTCTGCACTCGGGGAACACTCTTGGTGGGGTTTAGGTAACCATGTGGGGCCCTGGGAATGGAACCCAGGTCTCCAGCGTGCAAGGCAAGCGCCTTCCTCACTGTGCTATTGCTTCGGCCCCCTAAGTCATCATTATATTGTGGTCAGTATAGAGTGTTGACATGTCAAAGGTGGTAGAAAAAGTTTTCTAGCTATTTGTGATGATCTTCTTCAAAACAAATGCTCTCTTGTAGATTCCACATGTTTCAGGAAATGAGAGGTACTAATCTACTACCTGTTTTCAGATCTAAAAACGATGCTTCTTCATCAAAGAATGGCTTTGCGCCACTCTCCTCAGTACTGCCCCTGCTAGATCTGAGGCCGACACACCCCAAAGCATGCAGAGTCCAACCCACACCCCCAGTTGGCCGGAAGGATCTGCACAGTGAGAGCACAAGGCGCCAGATAATTTCTGCATGACGATGGCTTCTGGCTCTGTTTGCCTTTAGGGACCCTGAATGGACCACCCGGTGACAGTCAGGCCAGAAGGGACTCTGGCAATAGCATCTGGGCCAGGCTCCTGCCCACCCTCTGCCTCCAGTTGGAATTCCCCTTCCCATACATTTCCAGAGAAAGGAGGCAGAATGAGACCCACAGTGCCACTCCGGGGGCTCCTCTGGCATCTTCCAGAATCTCACGTTCCCTCAGGAGAGCCCTGAAGGGTCTCAGCCTCACAGCACACATCCAATGGAGGCACTGCTGTGGTGGTGAGAGGCGTTTGTTTGCCTTCAGAGTCCTCCCCCAAGCTCACAGCCTCAAGCCCCGTGGGCACCCACGTCACGTGGCAAAACTATGCATTGAGAGGCTTGAACCAAGAGGGAAAAGCCAGCACGGGTTCTGGCAGTCTGAAGGATTGTGCGTCATATTAACTGAAGCTGGTCCAGGTAAGATCATCAGGCGGGGAGGAAAGAGAAAGGCCTGGAACTTGGCCCTGAAGGATGGGGAGGCCTCAGAGAGGAGGAGGTGGAGGAGCAGACGCTGGAAGGGTGCTGTATACGGCAGTGGGGAGGGCTGGAATGGGGAGCACAGTTAAGAGAGAAGGGGTAGTTTGGGGGATCAGCAGAGGATGGAGGTGGGGGGGGCGTGTTCTGGGGAAAATGGGCTGTAGCCCGCCGGGAACCACTGCTCTGAGCATCTCTGTGTTTCTCCAACTGTCCTTGAAATGATGCTTTTAGACCCCTGCCAAGTCCTGCCCTGAACAGCCCCTGACTGCCCCGGGGCTCTGAGAGGGTGCAGGCCAATGTGACACACCAAGCCCCGTCTCATTCTCCCAAGGGTTTGAAACACTTGGAAATCTCTCTCCGTGGATATCTCTGGCACCCTGGGGATGGAGCACTGCAAACAGAGCGAGGGGATGTGGAGAGAAAGAAGAAGCAACGGATGGGCCCTCAAAGCAAGCTGCATGCGCCCCCACCCCAAGAGTCCCGCAAGCAAGACAGAGAGAAGACCCCTGCTGGAGGACATGCCCGGGTCTCCATGATGGCCCCAGTCCCACTCCCCTCCCCAAGGCAAGCACTCGGCACGCAGGCAGCACCCCGCAGACTCACATAAAGCTCGAGCACTGCCGCGGGTCTCAGGCTGAGGGAGGGCAGGTCGCTGAAAGAGCGGCTGCGGCGCAGCTTGGCAAGCAAAGTGTCGTGCAAGGCACTCAGGAGAGACAGCCGCCTCGGCTTGTCCGGGGCCGGGTGCAACCATCTCTTCCGGCGTCAAAGCAAGACGGGTGGGTTAGTGCATGGCACGGGGATACTGGGTGTGGTGAGTTTCTGGCTATTGGGGGTTTGCTCAGCAACACAGGGCAGTTCTCAGGGGGTGACTCCTGGCTCTGAGCTCAGGAGTGACCCCCAGATAGTGCCCAGGGTGAGGGGGCGGGGTGGGAACCACAGCTCGTGCGAGGGGAAGAGACAGGGGTTGTCAGCGTGCAAGGCAGAGTGCCCGGACCCTCTGTCGGATGTCTCTGCAGAGCCCCGTGTCCTTGTGAGTTTCTAGCCAGCATTTCCAATTTGAACAGGATTCTGCAATCCAGTCCTTCAAAAGGCTCATCCCAGAGAATGTTCAGGGGTGAGCCTTTGCATTTTTGGTCACACCCGGCAATGCACAGAGCTTACTCCTGGCTCTGTCCTCAGGAATTACTCCTGGTGGGGCTCGGGGGACTATATGGGATGCTGAGAATCGAACCTGGGTCGGTTGTGTGTAAGACAAACGCCCTACCCACTGCGCTATTGCTCCAGCCCCAAAACTACAAATTTTCAGATTTTGATCCAAGCAGGGGCTGGAGAGAAGGAAGAGGGGAGCAACTAGGACCGTCAGGATTATTATTTTCCTGCACTGTTCCTTATCTGGGTGAGTGTCAAGAACAAGGTGTTGTTGTTTTTTTTTTGTTTGTTTTTTTTGAAGCAGGGCAGGGTTCACACCGGATGTTGCTCAGGGCTTCCTCCTGGCTCTGAGCTCAGAAATCATTCCTGGTAGGGCTCGGGGGACCACATTGGGTGCCAGAGGTCAGCTGTGTGCCAGGCAAGCATCTTACCCACTGCACTATCGTTCTGACTCCTATGTGGAAATTTCCGAGACTCCCAAATGCTGTCTGGTCAGCATGGCACAAAGCAGGAACTCCCCTCGTGTTTCCCATCCCCCCCCCAAAAAAACCCAAACTGTCACCATTGCTGAAACCACGCTGAACTTACAAAGAAAGAGTGATCCTTGAAGGTGGGTGTTTCTGGGGTACCCTGGCTGTACATGGACATTCTCCTCTGTAGGGCAGCCGCCTTGCTCCCAGCCCCCGAGGTAGGCGTCACGTCCTCCACATCAAATGGGCTGCAAGGTAACAGGGCCCATGAATGCATGGATCAGGTCACCCCCCTCCAAGTCCCCACCCCCAAGCCCAGGAAGCACCTAACTGAGCTCATGGGAACCTGGGGAGTTTGGGCCAAGAGGGGAAACAAGCTACTATAAAAGGAAGACGAGCTGGAGCCAGAGTGATAGCACAGCGGGAAGGACTTTTGCCTTGCACATGGTCAACCCGGGTTCGATTCCTAGCATCCCTTATGGTTCCCTGAGCACTGCCAGGAGTAATTCCTGAGTGCAGAGCCAGGAGTAACCCCTGAGCATTGCTAGGTGAAGCCAAAACACACACACACACACAAATGGAAGCTGAGCAGTGTCCTCAGCTGAGATTCACCAAGGAGCCGAGAGAGAGAGAGAGAGAGAGAGAGAGAGAGAGAGAGAGAGAGAATGGAAGTCAGATGCACAGTGGATGGAATCGCAGAGGGCCTACATGGCTGTGCTTTCTCTTTGCAGTAAGAACGTTCAACAGACAGACGCAGGCTAGCACCACAGGTGGAGTCTGTAAAAGATTCCCTGGGCTCTGCGGGACAGACGCTTTCATGAGCAGGTACAGGTTGTTTGCGCCAGCGCTGACACAAACATTCCAAACTAGAAGCCTGTTCATCTCAATCACCTGTAGCTTCTCTCTGGGCTGCGCCAGTAACAGTCTGTTGTTTGCCAGGATGTCGCTTTATTTATTTATTTATTTATGTATTTATTTGTTCATTTTTTGGCTTTTTGGTGATGCACAGGGCTTACTCCTGGCTCTGCACTCAGGAATTACTCCTGGCAGTGCTCTAGGGACCATAAGGGATGTTGGGAATTGAACCCGGGTCGATCGCGTGCAAGGCAAACGCCCTACCCGCTGTGCCTTCACTCCAGCCCCAAGATGCCGCTTTATTGTGACGCTTTCTGGCGCACCAGGCATGGGCAGGGAAGGATCACGTCAGGACGACAACTTTGGGGTGGCTGATTACAAACCGAGCTGAGGCAGGATGGGGTCTTTCCTGCGCCCAGAGCTGAACCTCTTAATTGGAAAGGGGACCCTGGACACGAACAAACATCATGTCATATTTACTTGGTCATATGCCATGGGTATTCTAGGCCAGGTTAGAGGCAGCTGGGGTTGGAAAATTCATTTACCTGAGCGAACTGGGCTAAGGAGGACAAGTGTCTGGGGGAAGGGACAGAGCTAGACTAAGCGGGGAGAGTGGCCTACAGAGCTGAGCTTGGGAACAGTGACCCCTGGAAACTTATTTAACGTGGACACACGAGGATTCTTCAGTAAAACAAAAACAACATCATAAGCTCTCTCGGGTGTGAGCAAGGCCACGCTGACATTCGCTGCTTTGAGGAAAGGTCTTTGTTGGAGCTGAGTCGGATGGTCCTGCGTCCTGCACCCCCCTGGCATGCGACCTGCCCTTGGCACTCCCCTGGGCAGAGATCAGAAAGGGCCACTTACTACCAGGCGATCTCCAGGTTCAGTTTGACAGTGCCGAGGTCGTTGATGTCCACCGCCACCACCTGGGGTCTGGCTGCAAACAGTTCTTTGGTCTCACAGGTCACGCTGCCCACCAGGAGGTGAGAAGCCAGCCCCTTGAGCTCGGTGACCTAGGGAGAGCAGAGGGGCCTTTCAGGAGAACAGTGGAAGGAGCCTGGCCTCTCCACCTGGGCTTTCCGTGATCAGCTGACCACTGCCAGGGACAAAAGGGCAACAGGCAGGGAGAGATTTGGGATATGGCTCTAAAGAACGGGAACCAGAAGGAGAGGGACAGACGTAGAATGATCGCACTCATTTGGAGATATTAAAAAATATATATAGTATGAGGCCAATATCCAAGGCCAGGGAAAACAGGGGCCGGGAGGCCTCGTCAATGGTTGGAAGCTTGCCAGAAGTGCACATGGGGGGCAAAGGGCAGTTAGGATAGAGAAGGGACCAGTGTGGCAACAGCACTGTAACACTGTTACACTGTCCTCCCATTGTTCATCGATTTGCTCAAGTGGGCCCAGTAACATCTCCATTGTGAGACTTGTTGTTACTGTG
>JAOXYA010000022.1:21884470-21897376 GCA_028565675.1 Sorex palustris
AAAAACTCAGGGCTAGGACGAAGGAGACATTACTGGGGCCTGCTCAAGGCAATCGATGAATAAATTTGGTGTGGATTTATTTTCACATCAAAAAAGAGACCCCTTAAGTGTAAAGTGAAATTTAAGTAAGCTTTTTCTAAAAGCCAAACTGTTTTTCTAGTTTTTCACTTCTCCTTTTTCTGCAGTTATTTTTCAAGTCACTGGTGAATTTGAAAGATGACTCCATGCTTGCTCTAACTACTCCTTTCTTTCCTCTTTGGATTCAGCATAATACTTATTCTCTTTTCTGATTGTACGGGAGTGGTGCCTTGTGAGGGAGGCTAATGGTTGTTTGGTGCTAGTTATGTGAGTGGGTGGGTAAATGCTTATTTCAGAGAGAACATGATTAATCCATTTCTTGGTCAACAGATCTAAGCCACACACACACACACACACACACTCTCTCTCTCTCTTTCTTTTTCTTTCTTTTTTTTGGCTTTGTGGCTTTTGGGGTCACATCCAGTGATGCTCTGGGGTTACTCCTGGTGGTTCTTAGGGAAATATATGGGATGCCAGGGAGATCAAACACCAGGTGGTCAGTTGCAAAGCAAAGGTCTTACCCACTGTACTCTTGCTCCAGCCCCTAAGCCACACTCTCCAACTTGGCCATTATCTGCTTTGGGAGTGTCTCTGCATTTTCTATAATGCAAATGATATCTTGACATTTTTCTGCCTATCTCTTCCTTCTCAGTCTTCATTGGTTCTAAATTTAGGTTTTCAGGCCTGGATATACTGCAAAGGGCTTAATATCTTTGCCCAGCACACAGTTGAACACTGGTCAGTCCTAGAAACCTCATATGGTCCTACAAACTCCACCAGAAGTGGAGTGATCTTTTCATTTTTTTCAAGGAATATTTCATTTATTTTTTAAATTGATTTTTATGAAAAACACAGTGATTTACAAAGTTGTTTATTATACAGTTGTTTCAAGTATTTAGTGTTCTAATACCCCTAGTGTGACCTTCCTTCCACGAATATCCCCAGTTTCCCTCCCAATTCTGACCTTTGGCACATAACAAATTTAATTTATGTTGTTTATTTCAACAAAACTTTAAGAACTGGAAATAGAACTATTAGAAAATAACTCAGTAAGGGACAACTAGTGAGTCTATATGATTTTGACCTATGTAAACTAGAAAATTAAAACCATTTAATACAATATAAAAATGCCTACTCTCATATATATATGTTTTCAACTCTGGAATCCTAAGTATATTATATTACATTTTATTTTATACTTGGATGTCATCATGGCAATAATCATGTCTCACCAGTCATTAATAACATTTTTAAAGGAGCTCTGTGTGAATATATTTTGGCATTTACATGGAACAGTGAGGAGTGAGGTTGAGCTTGGAGCCAGGAGTAAATCTTAGACGACCTGGGAGTGAAAACTAGCAAACTTCTGATTTGCTTGAACTTCTAGAAAAAGATGCTGCTATTTTACTTACAGATATTATTACCGGGTGCTATGTGAAGTAGATGTAGAATAGATACAAAGGGAGTATATGAGGAATGTCTGTTATTAACCTGTAAGCCCAAGTTTTCCCTATTCCGAGTCATGCTGGAGAGCTGGAATGCAGTAGCAGGCGAGAGATGCTGGTGAGAACAAAGGATGCCTTGTATGTCTCTATCTGTGCTGGTGTCCATTTGTCAGTCAGTCAACACCTAAGGGGCATTGCTCTGGGCAAGGCTCCACACTGCTCCCTGCCAGGAACCCAAGGACCCAGAAAGCAAACAAGGTCCATCCTCAATGGATTTATGGGCTTCTTGGGAGAAACAAGACACAGGAAAAAGAAAAACTACTCATCAAGACAGGATGTGAATAGTGCCCAGGAGTATGATAGGCAGTTAAAGAGCCATAAACGTTAAGAAGAGGCAGAAAAACACTTTGCGGAGGTAAGAAACTGGTGATGGAGGAAGGGGTTGGGAGACCGACTCGAGGTGAGAGGTTGAGTCCAGTTCTCAGGACCACACAATCCCCTGAACATGTCGAGCTGGGAGTAGCCCCTGAGCACCATTGGGTATCCCACACCCCCCTCTCCCTCTCTCCCTCCCTCTCTCCCAACAACAACAACAACAACAAAACAGAGAACAAAAGCAAGGAATTGGGGGAGAATAAGCTAAAGAGTGTTTTCCAAGTTGTGAGAACTGTCTGAAAAGAACCCCAAGTGGACCCAGAAGACAGTACAAAGGCTAAAGCACTTGCTTTGTTTGCAGAAGTGGCCCCGTTGCCCTAATTTTGATCCCTAATAGCCGCATATGGTCCTTCAAGCATCCCCTGGAGTGATCCCTGAGTACTTCAGGGTATGGCCCATCTAGTATCCCTCCTCCCATCCCCTCCCCCAAGAATCCAATGTTAGCATGCTCAAGATTTTTGTTAGGGAGATGGGAGGTGGGGAAGGGCTCTTGCAAGAAATGCTCAGGGCACTCGAGTCATTTTCAGTCAACCAGGCTGGCTAAGACCCAAGAACGCAAGCCTGTCTGGGGCCAGTAGAGTTGGGGACCACCAGGCCACCCTAACGGTAGTTGGGGACCTCCAGGGATGCACCTGGTGATGCTAGGGAGCCATCGTGGTGTTGGGGATCAAACCGTGGTTGAGTGCATATGAGCAACCCCTGGACCAGCTCTGAGCCTCTCAAGACCTTTTAGCAAGTGACCTGAACAACATTCACAGAGACCCGGGAGTGGGTGAATCCAGTGATGCGGCTGAGTCACACACGCTGAGGCCCTCCACACTGACCTGAGCTCCAGGTCTGACTCCTGCTATTGCACTTTGGGGCAAGTCACCTTTTGCAACCCTTAGTTTCTCCCTGGATGCTTTCATAGGCACTGAAGCTAGAGCAGGGACTACAAAAATCCCTATTTATTTCATGCCTTCAGTAGTGCTTATAGTGCTTAAGACAACATTAATACAGAATCAAGGAGATGGCCCAGTGGGCTTGGAGTGCCTGCTTTGCATCCTTGGTGCCAAAGTCTTACCTATACTAGTAGGCAACAAAATCAGGATTCATGCCTATCAGTTTGGCACCAGAACCAGGTTTTTACAGGTTGGGTGAAGGGTGTGACATCGGGGTTGTGTGACTGAGTGGTGTGAGGTGATGAACTGAGCACCAGGGCCAGAGAGATAGTCTAGTGGGTAGGGCACTTGCCTTGCATACTGCCAACCTGGGTTTAATCCCCAACATCCTAGATGTTCTCCAAGCCCCATTCGGAGTGATTTCTGAGTACAGAGCCAGCGTGTATGTCCTGGTGTTTCCCCCCCTCAAAAACCAAAAACCTGGAGAGATAATACAGGGATTAAAGTGCTTGTTTTGCAACAGCTGATCCTGGTTTGATTCCTGGCACTGCATCTGGGATCCTCTGGAACTGCATTTTGTCCCCCAGGCACTGTCAGGGGTGCCTCCTGAGCACAGAGTCAGAGGTAAACCTTGAGCATACACACATACACATACACACACACAAACACACAGAGTTGCAACTGGACTTAAGTTCCGTTACCACGATGGGTTTTTTTTTGTCAGCCATTGAAGACTTTTTAGCAGAGAAAAGTAAACCACTGAAGGGTTTCTTTCCTGAGACATGAATTACAGTTTGTGGAGGAGTGCATTTGGAGGTAGGGAAGCTGAATTAGAGGGTGTGATAAAGTTTGGCTGAGGCAGTGGGAACGGGTAGATTTCAAACATATTAACTACAAAAGGAAGAAGATTGTCTCCACAGCTTATTTGTTCATTTTTGCAACATCAGGGATTGAATTTAGGGCCTCACACATGTGAGACATGCATTCGACCACTGAGCCACACCCCCTGCCAAAACAATGTCTTCACTTATAAATGCAGAATATACTTGTCTACCCCAGATAGTAATGTCACAGAAACACAGCACAGAGGAATCTCATATCTGAATTAATCCTTCCAACATGCTGTTCCTTAGAGTACTGTTGTCCCAGGCAGAAATAAGTTGTTTTCCAGGATTCATCCTTTTTTCTCAGTTCACAGTTCTATTTCGCTTTCATCGTAATCTACATTTCCTGGCAGAAGTGGGAGAGAAAAGAAGCTTCATGTTTATTCATGGTAAGTCTTCAACTTTTTTTTTCTTTTTGGGTCACACCCGGCGATGCACAGGAGTTACTATTAGCTCATGAACTCAGGAATTACCCCTGGCGGTGCTCAGGGGACCATATGGGATGCTGGGAACCAAACCCGGGTCGGCCGCGTGCAAGGCAAAAGCCCTACCCGCTGTGCTATTGCTCCAGCCCCAGGTTTTCAGCCTTTAGCTACTTAAAGAGTGGCATTTGGAAAAGGGAACTGTGAAAGTGAGCCAGATTATCAGTTGGTGTCTGCGAGACATGGCCTCGGTCCCCTGCCTTCTTAGTTCTGTGGAAATCTGTCATTTAGAAGACGTGCATCTGATAATTATCAGAAAGTCAGTAGCTGAATTTGCTTGAGGTCTGGCGAGGTTTCAATGGTTTGAAAATGGAAGAGTGACTCGAAAATATCTTTGGGCTTCTCTGTTGTTGTTGATTTTATCATTTATTTTTCTTAGGCACTGTGATTTACAAAGCTTTTAATAACATTTTGGGGATTCAATATTTTTTCTCCAAACATTTCTCAACCCATGGCCCAAAGTTCCCTCTCTCTTTCCATTTCAGTCACTCGTTAAGTTTTTTTTTTTCTTCTTCTTATCGTTTGGGTCACATGTTTACATAGTGTTGACTCATGTACTTCACCTCTAACCCCCTGAAATGTCCAGACTGTTAACCAAAGCCCTTATGTCAGTGCCTTTCCACCTCATCTTTCCCCCAAGACCCCCACACCCAGCACAACTTTTCTTTCCTTGTTCTTTTAATTACATAACCCTGGGCCAAGGCTTTGAGATCATTTGGGACCTTCCATTCCCTTTTCTTGTCACTCTGTGTTCCAGGTAAGTGAGAACTGAGGCAGGAGAAGAGCGTGGAGCTTCAGACCTCAGTGGGGTAGGGGTATCCTACCTATCCTCCTCCTGAATCTCCCCCTTTCTTATTTGGTGGTGGTGGGGAGGCACACCCAGCTTACTCCTGACTCTGTGCTCAGGGATCACGCTTTAAGCATACACTCTACCCTAAGCTACACCCACAGATCTTGATTTTAATGATTTTGAAAACTTATGAAGTTTGAAATAAGCTCCTGGGAGAATCATTTTCTGGTTTCTTCCAGTCTGTTGAGGCTGCCTGCAGTCCTTGGATCATGGCCCCTCCATGCTCAATGGTGGAGACGGCTGAGTCTTTCTCATACCACATCTCTCTCCATAATGTATCTGTGCCCCTTTCCACATTGAAGGACCTCCGGGATTACACTGGGCCCAGAAGGATAATATCCCATCTCAAAACCAGCTTATTAAGACCCTTATTCTACCTGTAGTTGTAGTTTCTCCTTATCATACAATAAAACATACCCATAGGTCTTGTGGGTTAGAACATGAATATCACTGAGGGACCACTTTTCTTCTACCTTTGTTTGACAAGAAAATATTTAGATCATTTGGTTCAACTGAGGTGGTGGAGGTTTTTACAAACTATCTGCAGATGAGTGAATCTTTTGTTTGTTCTTTTGTTTTGGGTGTTGGAGATCAAATCTAGGATTTCATACCGGTGAAAGCAAACATTCTACCCTAAGCTACACCCTCAGATCTTGATTTTAATGATTTTGAAAAAAAAAGTTTTATTATAAAATAATACATAAAGAAATAATATGCAAAATCAAAAGTGCAACTACAACATTATAAGGCAAATATTATTATAGCTGCTATCTTGGTAAGGAAGTTGAATTTTTAGGGGTTGGGGGCTTGGGTCACACCTGGAAATACTCAGGGATTACTCCTGAGTCTGTGCTCAGGAATCATACCTGGTGTTAGTTCGGGGGACCGTATGTGGTGCCGTTGACTAAACTTTTCTACTATCTTTCCAAGTCTAGAAGCCAATTTTACACAGAAACTCTAGGTGCCTGATCCTATACCAACTAGTAAGTTTTAAAGTTGCTAAATGAGCAACTCTGAATCAATTCATCTCCCTCTCTCCTGCAAGGTTTCAAGCCCGACAAAATTTGGATCTCTGATGATCCTCATGGAATCGACTGAGTACTTAGAAACTTGTACAGAAACAACTGCAGTAGGAAGTACTTGCCTTGTCGGGAGAAACAAAATGGAACTGAGTGAAAAGCATAACAGGGACTATATAATCTTTCTTTTCCCTCATTTGACTCTGAGCCAGTTTCTTTTCTTTCATTCTAGAGAAGGAACAGAGGCCCTGAGCCAGGCTTCCCATCTGAGGCTGTCTTTGCTTTAACCATGATGCTCAATCAGCACACAAAATCAGATGGCTGCATTGCCTCTTAAGCTCTCTGCAAGGGTAGATGAAACACGTCTTGCAGAGCTTCTTACCTAACGATAAAAATAATAATATAATTAAAGTCTACGTGTAATTGACTGAAAGATTCTTTGTGGGAGCGAAAACCTTCAACGCAGCAATTTCTTGGGGGAATGGGAATATTTTTCATACTTTGCTACGAAGTTACAGACCACTGGGGAAATCACCAGCCAGATTTGTCTGGTGTCTTAGCACATTGCGCCATCCTTATTGATACAGTGCGAAGCATACAAAATTACCTAAGCCTAGTGAAAATGTGTTTTGTGTAATACTCTGTTTTGGATTCCTGTATCAGACAGCTGGGATGCCACGTGCGAGGGCCCCGCCGAGTTGGGAAATTATACATGGGATGATTATGAAATTGGGCTTGATTGATTTAATCACTGTAATCACTGGTATTGTGCAGATATGCAACCAGCAGGTTTTTCACTCCAACAATTATGCGCAATGAAGTCACGTTACATGGGAGCCTCATTCCCGTGTTTATTTCGGTCCTAATGGGGAGGTGGTTGGAGAGCACGGCTGGAGCCACAGTACAACACCGCCAGGTATGAGGAAATGGACCTCTTGGAGTCACTGTGTTGTACTGGATCCCTCTGGGAGTGGCCATCCAAAGAATTTGCATCTAATGACACATATACTTATGAAATTGCTACTCAAAGGGAGTGAAGAGGCAGAGACTTGGACACAAGGTCAGAGCTTATTAGGAGATATTAGGTTTTTTTTCTCCTTGGCATGTTCTTCAAGGAAGTTTAGAGAGATGTGTGCGTGGGGGGGAGGGGGTGGAGCAACTCAGATAATCACTCCCTCCTAAGTACCATTGGCAGGCTGGGGTGGGGTGTTTGTCATGGACATTTTGTCCCTCATGTCTCTCTAGATTGATTTAAGTTGTTCGCCAAACCCTTTGGGAATGGGTACCCAGTTAGGGGAGCTAGTCAACCTTTGGGGAAGGCATCTAAGAAAATCTGCAGAGTCCAAACTGATGAGATCACTATCAAATCTCAGAATTCTGGCTAGGAAAGAAAACTGTGGCTTTGGAAATTGGCTTTTTCTTTTTTCTTTTTTTTTTTTTGTAGGGGGGGGTGGGGTTTTTCAGGTCATACCTAGAGATGCTCAAGGGTTATTTCTGGCCCTGCACTCAGGAATTACTCCTGGCAGTGTTCGGGGGACCAGATGGGATGCTGAAGAACAAACCTGGATTGGCCGCATGCAATGCAAATGCCTTACCTGCTGTACTACTTGGAAATTGGCCGAGATCTGGGGGTATGAATTGAACGCTGGGTGTGAGAGAATTTAAGTTCAGACAGTAAAAGAGAAGAGTGTTTGGGCCATGTTTCATTTATATATCGTCCAAATACAGAAGAAAGGACAAAGACACACTGCACATGGCTGGCATGCACAGAAGCACCATTTGGCAGAAGGAAGGATGACTTCGGACTCCATCTGCTCCAGTGCTGTCTTTGAGTTGATGGGAAAGTTGAGATCTGGAATGGGGGACTGGGACCACTTGAGCAGTCGAGTGGTTCCTGTGACACTGCTCCTGACATGTCTCGCACATTTTTCTCCATGATGCATTTACAGACTGATGGACAACCTAGAACTGGCCCTGCTGCTAACTGGCATAAGTCTTTACCATGAGATGTTCCTGAACGTATTAAGAAATGCATTAGTTTGGGGCCAGAATGATAGTATAGCAGGTAGGGGCATTTGCCTTGCACTTTGCTGACCTAGGTTCGATCCCTGGCATTTCATATGGTCCTCTGAGTACCACCAGAAGTAATTCCTGAGTACAGATACAGGAGTAAGGTAACCTTTGAGCATTATCGGTGTGACCCCAACTCCTGCCCCCACAAAAAATAAATGTATTAGCTTTTTTGATATAGCAGCTGACCTAATTAAATCCTCAATATAGGGTGTTTGCCTTGCACGTGGCCAAGCCGGGTTCGATTCCTCCGTCCCTCTTAGAGAGCCCAGCAAGCTACCAAGAGTATCCCACCCACATGGCAGAGCCTGGCAAGCTCCCTGTGGCGTATTTGATATGCCAAAAACAGTAACAACAAGTCTCACAAAGGAGATGTTACTGGTGCCCACTTGAGCAAATTGATGACAGTGCTACAGTGCTGCAGTGGTAGGTATTATAATTCTTTTCCTTTACAGAGGAGGAAAGAAGTGATATAGTGATATCACTATATATAATTTGGAGAGGAAATGGTTAGGATTTGCAGTCCTAAGGCTCCAAGCTACCTAGCCTTGCTACAAGGCCTCAGTCCACCTGTAGGTGACTAATTTTAGACCTCCAAACCCAATACCTTTACCCAAAGACAGACTTTCACTGCTTGCATATGTCTAATAGTATTTGAAACTATTGCTGCTGGATTTTATTTGGGGGAGGGTGATGGGAAATGAGGGGTTTGGACCAAACTGGTGGTGCTCAGGAACCATTCCTGACTCTGTGCTCAAGAACAAATGACTGGATCAAGAAACTATGATACACCTGTACAATGAAATTCGATGCAACCACCAGGAAAAACTAAGTCATGAAATTTGTGTATAAATGGATAGACATGTAGAATACTGTGTTGACTGAAATGACTCAGCTGGAGAGGGACAGACATAGAATGATTGTACTCATTTGTGGACTACAAAAAAAAAATAGCATGAGACTAGTACCCAAGGACAGTGGAAACAAGAGCCAGGAGGACTGGTCCACAGTTGGAAGTTTGCTGCAAGTGGTGGAGGGGAGAGGGCAGCTAGGATAGAGAAGGGACCATTATGCCAACGATCGTTGGAAATGATCACTCTGGACAAGAACTGAGGGCTGAAAGTAGCTAAAGGGACAACATGATAAGCTTTCAGTATCTGTATTGCAAACCATAGTGCCCAGAAGGGGGCGGAGACTGAGAGAGAGAGAGAGAGAGAGAGAGAGAGAGAGAGAGAGAGAGAGAGAGAGTCTGGCATAACGGTAGGCTGGGAGAGTGGGGTAGGAGGGAAACTGGACACAATGGTGGTGGGAAATATACTCTGGTATCTGGAGAGTGATAGAACATTGTTTGCTGAAACCCAATCATAAACAACTTTATAACTATCTCAAGGTGGTTCAATTTTTAAAAAAAGTAGACTGACCCCCTGGTGGTACTTGGTGGTACCAGGAATTGAACCTGGGTCAGCTGCAAGTCAGGCAAATGCCTTACTCTCTGCACTATCTCTTCAGCCTCCTATTGATATTTTTGAGTGGGAGGGGAGGCCTCTTCTGCCTGGGGCAGCATCTTTGGGGTACGTTAGTGCCTGCTCCTGATGTGGGGTGCCCCACTGAGTGCAAGCACCACCTCCACTCAACTGCCAAGAGGATCTGTGAGTTAGGAACTCAGCTTCTCACAACCCCCTGAATTTCCCTCTCTACCAATAGTTTCTGGGCTGGAGCAATAGCACAGCAGAAGGGTGTTTGCCTTGCGCACAGCCACCCCTGCCTAGCGGGATTCGATTCCTCCACCCAGCAAGCTACCAAGAGTATCTCGCCCGCACAGCAAAGCCTGGAAAGCTACCCGTGACGTATTCGATATGCCAAACACAGCAACAAGTCTCAAAATGGAGATATTACTGGGCCCGCTTGAGCAAATCAATGAACAATGGGAGGACAGTGCTACATTGCTACCAATGGTTCCCAGCCAGGACAATCGACTGCTTAAGAAACTCAAGGCAATGCCTGGAGACATTTATCAAATCAAAAATGAAGGGCAGGGGCTGGAGCAATAGCACAGTGGGTAGGGCATTTGCCTTGCATGCAGCCAACCCGGGTTTAATTCCCAGCATCCCATATGGTTCCCCGAGCACCGCCAAGAGTAATTACTGAGTGCATGAGCCAGGAGTAACCCCTGTGCAACATCGGGTGTGACCCAAAATGGAAAAAAAAAAAGAAGGGCAGAATGGTAGGTTGGGGGTCAGCATTTAGTAAGTAGAGAGAAGGGATGGTGGTCCATAGAATAGAGACCAGAGCATAGCCAGTGAGACCCCTGCATGCATGATTTAAGGAGACACTCTTGGAGGTGGGCACATGGCACACAGCAGATATGTACTTCCAGGACTCTGTAAGGAAGTGCTTCCTTAAACTGTGTGTACACGGGTCTAGAATATAGCTTGGCATTAGAATACTTGACTTGCAGGTGTGAGGCCTGGGTTTGATACCTGGCACCTCCAAAAGAAATCTGGAGGTATGTGGGCACTGATGAAGAGATTGGTGTTGGAATGTTATACACCTGAAACTCAATCATGAATAACTATAATTCATAGAGACTCAGTAAAATTTTTTTGAAATGTCATGTACCATAAGGGGCCTAGAGCAATAGTACAGTAGGTGGGATGTTTGCCTTGCATTCGGTTGACCTGGGTTCAGTCCCTGGTATCTCATATTGTCCCCCAAGCACTGCCAGGAGTAAATCCTGAGTGCAGAGCCAGTAGTAAACCCTGACCATTTCCAGGCATGATCCAAAAAGCCAAAACAAATAAACAACCCCCCCCCAAAAAAAATTCTGTGTCCTAGAGCCTTACCCCAGCCTCTAACCAGCTCTAAATATCACACAATGCATAGAACAGCCTCTAGCATGAAGGATTCCCTAGTTTTGACATGCCAGGAGTGTCCAGTGTGGATCCCTGGGCAGGTGCCTGCTCTGGGTGACTGGTCATCTCTTGAGCAGCTGGTGTCTTTGCCCTCTCCTTGCTACTGCTGGTGGCTGTTTTAATCATCTCCTCCTGATTATACGAAGATACTTTCCTTGCATGCTGCTAACCAAGATTCAAAACCATCATCACACATCCTCCCCTGAGCACCACCATAGGTCACTCCTGAGCACAGAGCCGGGAATAGCCCTTGAGTACCACAGGATGTGGCCACCGCTCCCCTATCCCCCATCCCACCACCACCAAATCAACTCACTCACTTCTCCTTCAATCTTTGTTGCCTCCAACTACTTTCCCATTATTAAATAAGGCCAAATCCCTTCCTGTTGTACCATCTCTCTGGC
Organism: Sorex palustris; assembly: GCA_028565675.1. Lineage (NCBI taxonomy): Eukaryota > Metazoa > Chordata > Mammalia > Eulipotyphla > Soricidae > Sorex > Sorex palustris. Next base: position 21,895,931 of record JAOXYA010000022.1, read on the forward strand.
CTGATTGCATATTGTATGATTTGATTGATTTGCATATGTTCAAAGTAAGTCAATCTATAACTAGAGAAATTAGATTGCCCAAAAAAACTGGGAGAAAGGAGAAGGAGGTAAGGGTTGCCTCTGGGTATAGGATTTCTTTGGGGGGTGATGTAAATATCCTAAAATTGATTAAGATTATGGTTGAACAACTTTGAATAGGCTAAAAACTATTGATTGATAATGAAGGAAATAGAGATTTCTTTTGGAAATTCTACCAGGGAGCCACTCACTTCACATGACAGTGATTCAATCAGAAAAAGAACTTAGAAATATGTCTGGCCAGTGTAACAGAATGGGAATTGCTAAAGAATGTGTAAGATGAATCAATGAAAATAAAAAAGAATAAGATGGAATGCACAGTCATAGCTGGCCAACGTGGGCAGGGAAATAGCTCAACAGTCAGGGGTGCAGGCTGGTGAGTTCAAATTGTTGCCCCTCCTTCCTCAGCACTACCAGGTATAGTCCTGGAGGCCCCAAGGACCTGGTAGTCCTGGCATCACAGAGCCATGGGCAACTATGCATTCTAGGCCCTAACACTGAACTGATCAGCTCAGTTGGTTGAATATTTCCAGAACTAGACTCTGACTTCTTCTGAGCATTTCTTGGGAGGATCCCCCAAAATATCTGAGAAGCAAACACAACATTCAAGAGAAATGCAAAGGTACAGGCACCCGAAAAAACACCAGACATTAACAACCAAAGAAAATGCACGTGGCAGGCCGGAGAGATGTCTCAGGAGGCAAAGTGTATGCCCAACATGTGTGAGATTCTGAGTTGAGTCTCCTGTGTCCCTGGACCTCTCGAAAGCCATTTTCTGTGGTTCCTATTTTTTTTTAAAGCTAGCAGAGAATTTTATTGGCACAATCTTTTTGGATGGCAAGTTGACATTCTGCTAAAATAATCTCAAAGATAATTCACCTCTGTGAATAATTTTGTATCCCGAATAGCAGAAGAAAACAAAGAATACAGGTAGATATCTTTCTGCAACATTTAAAAATGGAAAAAAATTTTTTTCAGCAAACAAATGTTTAGCTGATAAGGAAATAAACTGTTTTGGTGCAATGGTATGTCTAAAATATTGGGCAACCATTGAAACAATGCTTTGGAAGAAGACTATAAAGCTTACGAGAAAATGCTTTAGATAAAGAAAAAAACAACAAAACACCGCACCTATGAAACTGCCCCACAGGAGTTAAGAGCTGGAATAAAAACCTGCAAATTGCTCTGGGCATGGATTGTCAAGAATGTCAAGAATGTTCCAGTTTCCCTTATTTCTGTTGTCTCTCAAAAAGCCGATGCAGGGAGTCAGCACGTAGGCGGACCTTCGCTTAGATCAAGAGAGCAAGTGTTACAAGAACCAGTGTGTCCAACACCCAAAAGTAGAGAGAGAACAAAAGGGAATGCCCT
>JAOXYA010000022.1:21952357-21968706 GCA_028565675.1 Sorex palustris
AGCACAGCGGGTAGGGCGTTTGCCTTGCACGCGGCCAACCCGGGTTCGATTCCCAGCATCCCATATGGTCCCCCGAGTGATTCTTGAATGCAAAGCCAGGAGTAACCCCTGAGCCTCGCCGGGTGTGACCCCCCCCAAAAAAATAAAAGGAGTGAGCCCTGAGCACAGAGCCAGGAGTGATCCCTGAATGTAGAGCCAGAAGTGAGCCCTGAGCTCAGAGTCAGGAGTGAGCCCTGAGTATAGAGCAGGGAATGAGCCCTGAGAACAGAACCTGGAGTAAGAGCAAGGAGTGAGCCCTGAGCTCGGAGCCGAGAGTGAGACCTGAGCCTGTGAACCCCGGTTCTCTCCTTTTACCCGTCCAACTCACTGTATTAAGAGAGACCCACCAAAGCCCCCAGTGATGCCAACATGCCCTGACGGGGACACAGGCGGGGACACAGGCATAGGACAAGATACAACAAGGGGACCTGCCCCCTCCCTGCCCCAATCCATGCCCCGCCACTCTCTCAAGCTGAAATTCAGGGTGCTGCTCTCCCCGCTTACGCCTCTGGACTGATCTCTCCCACTGAAGCCGTGCGGTTCATCCCATCATGGGTTGGAAGCGCCACACCGTGGGCCCAGGGACAGCTGAAAGGGCTGGCGTGCAAGCTTGGTGTGTGGGGGGCCTGGGAGCAATACTGGCATTACAGGGTTCCTGAAACACTGCTAGGAGCCACCTCCCTCCAGCAGCACCCAGGAAGTCGCCCCCAGAGCACCACTGGATGTAGTCCCAGCACCCCCCAAAGAAAAATAATGTAAAAACCCCACGCATGTGCACTGCCCTCTGGTGGCCGAGCATGGCATCCTCCCCTGCGCCAGGGACGTCTCTGTCCATTTACTGCCCCTGGAGGGGCTGGTTCAAAAACTCAGAAGAGGGAGGAGTGCCTGGGCCAGCCTGGTACCTGACTGTGGCAGCCTGGAGCACAGCTCCCCGCCTCCTTCAGCACCCCCCCGCAAAGCCTGGCGGTGTCATTTGGTGGAGAATGCACTTGGCCTTACCTTACCCCCGGCCCTGGGTCCTGTAACTCCTGAGGACACAACAGGAAGGCTTTAACTAGCCCATAAAAGTGCTCAGGCCTTCAAAGGCCCCGCTCTGCGTTTATGGGGAGCCTGGGACTTTTATAGGCTCTTGTGAGTCCCCCTCCTGTGACCTAGAGGCATCTTGGATTCTCAGGGGAGAGGGGGGGAGTTATGGGCAATCTGCTCACGCCACCCCCTCACACACACACCTCAACTCGCCCATCCCAAGGACCCCCAGACACGTGCAGGAGCCACAGTGCTAGGGCCCATCCTGAGAGCACCCACTGGAGGGAATGGGGGTCCCGTCCTGCGAAGTAGGTACCGGGTGCCTTTGGTGGAGGGGCTGGTAGGTGAGCTGTCCCAGAGAGGGCTCCAACAATGCAGCTTTGGTATGTTTTGTTTTGTTTTGTTTTGTTTGGGGGGCCACACACCACAGTGTTCAGGGTTTTGTCCTGCCTCTGGGCTCAGGTATCAGAGATCACTTCTGGTGGGGCTTGGGGGATCATATGTGGTGCCGGAGATCGAACCCGGCTCAGCTGCGTACAAGGCAAGCATCCAACCTGCTGAGCGATCTCTCCTGCCCTAATGGTGCATCCTTAAACTCTTGTGAGCTCTACCAGATTGAACTCTTGGACTGGCAGGAGGAAATACAGAGCTCTTCTCCCTGGGAGACCTAGGACCCCTCCCCCCCACACACACACCTGAGCTCCGGGGAGGGTCCAGGGCACTTTGTCCAACCTTCTCTCCAAAGCCATAAGCCCAAAAGGTGGGGCTGGGTGGGGAGAGAGGCTAGAGCCCAGTGTCCTGGCTTTCCTCTTACTCCACAGACCCCCAGACTCCCCTCTTTGTGGATCAGTCTTTTCCAATTCTTTTATTCTTTTTTTCTTTTTGGCTCAGACCCGGTGATGCACAGGGGTTACTCCTGTCTCTGCACTCAGGAATTACTCCTGGTGGTGCTTGGGGGACCATGTGAGATGCTGGGAATCGAACCCAGGTCGGCCGCATGCAATTACCCTCTTTTTCCAGCATTTCCCTGTTTCCCCCACATGCCCTTTCCACATTTGGCTCTTTACTGTTGTAACTGCTTTTGCAGTTTTGTGGGGCGCTGAGGGGCACGCTCAGAGGGGTCGGGGTGGAACCTGGGGCCCCGAGCCCTGCCCCCCGCCATGTCCTCATTTATACTGACACACATCCTCAGCTGCTCCCCTTCCTGTCTTTCCATTTGATCGAACCATCCTCTCTGCTCTCTTTGCTCTTAGCCACCAGAGTCTCTGAAAGTTGTCTCTCATGAGCACAAGCTAGGTGCAGTGCAGACGCTTAGAGTTGTAAGCTTATACTTCGCCCTCACAGTTTTTTGTTTTTTTTTTTTTTTTTTTTTGCTGAGGTTTACTTTGCTCCCGTTTAATTTTTGCTTTTTGGAGTGGGGCCCACACACCCTGTAGGTAGCAGGGGCTGTCCAGGTTCTGTGCTCAGGAGGGCCCCCTGGTGGTGCTTGGGGGACCGTATTCGCAGACAGATTCACACTGGGGTGGGCTGCACACAAGGCAGCCTTTTATAGGCGCGAAACAGGCTCAGAGAGGAGGCAGAGCTCACGGAGGCACACACAGCTGCTAGATCCAGCTCTGAATCACCAACAACAAAATCGCGATTGTAGAAGGCACACGCGGCATGGGGGACTGGAGAGTGACCCTGTATATGCCATGGAGAACATGCTGATTCCTGCAGGGCACACAGCCGGGTCACCCACCGCTCCTGTGTGCTCTCCCTCCCTCTCTCCCTTCCACCCCTCTCTCTACCTCCCCATCCCTCCCTCCATCCCTTCCTCCCTGTCTTTCCTCTCTTTTCTTTCTTCCTCTTTCTTTTTTTCTTTCTTCATTCTAGTTTTCACAACTTTATTTAAACATCATGATTGACAAAGTTGTTCACTGTACAGTTGTTTCAGGTATTCAATATTTCAACACTAGTACCAACACCAATGTGTCCTTACCTCCACCAATGTCCTTAGTTTACTACAGTCAGCACCCCTGACCCCTGCAAGTGTACTCCCTTTTCAGGCACTACTTAATTTATTTTATATTGCTTATTGCAACATATATCTTGTAATGGTGTTGCTTAAAGTCATAGCCTGAGGATTTACTGAGCTGTTAGGTGCCAGTTGGGCCTTCCATGTTATTTTAAATCATTGAGCTCAATAGGCTTCTACTCAATTTTCCCATCTAATTTTCTTGTTTCTCCTGAGCTGTCAGCTCTGTAAAGTTTGGTGGTGTTGTGCAGCCGCATATGTGACTGTTTGCTTTAAAGGCTTTGGAACTCGGATGGTGAACTGCAGGTGTTTTTCTAGCCTCTCTGAGATCAGTTCTGAAGCTGGGGTGATTCTTTGGTTTCTTCTTTACCTTTTGAAGTTTAGGGGCACAACTGGTATTGGACTCCAGAGTTTATGAAGAATAAGCATATAGAGGGAACCAGAATGATATCACAATCATAATTAACACTGCTAACACGTTGATACTCAATTTAGCACTGATTACAATTTGGTCTAAATTATCCTTGTTCCCATGCTCCAGGTAGTTAAGTACTAATGAGTTAGATTTAGTGTGATATAAAGCTTACTGACCAGGGAGACATCATCAGTGGTTTATTTTTCAACAAGTTAAATGAATTAAAAATGAAGCAATACAAAAGTTTTTAACAGATCGCCTTACTTAGTTGTATAAATAAATGCCCCAAATACACTGAAACTTTCTGACAGCTTAAAATAGTTTTATTATTTAATTTTAAACAAGCTGGTGATATGGCTTGGTGCAGGGTCCTGGGTTTAATCTCCAACACTACAAAAAAAAGCAACAACAACAACAACAACAAAAAGCCCCAAGTCCCCAAGCCCCTCATCTTATAAGAAGCAATAAGAAATTCTACATTGTTTTACTAGCTATCAAATTAAATAATTTATTGAGTACCTATAATGTGCTGCACTATATTCTAAGTGCTTTGTAAATATTAAGTTATTGAATATTCACAATTGATTAGGTATGCACTTTGATTAGCCCTTCTTACAGATGGAATACAGGATATTTAAGAGGTTACATAACAGTTAAATTCATGTGAGTTCAGCGGGTGGCAAAGGGATTCAAACCCAGGATCACCTAACTCGACAACCTGAGTCTACATTTGACACAGTCTCAACCAAAGCTATGATGCCAAAATCAAAAATTGAATTCACAAGGCCTGAGTACATCTTAGAACATTCTCTAGGCAGGTGAAAGCTGCTCTGACAATGGCAGTTCTTGAAAGGTTTCACATGCAGCTGCTTTCTTGGGGAGCAGAGAATAATAGAACCATGACAATGCAGGACAATCACTCTCTACACTCCCAATGGGACCAGAACGTCAAAAACTTTCCCCTTGGGAAATTCTGTTCCAGCAGTTGACTAGGAGATAAAAGAATGATTACATGGGCAAATAGCCCATTGATTCACTAGGCTCTGTCAGGTTCACTAACAACAGAAACTGCCTCCGCTCTATGGTCTATACATAGCATGTGCCCGCAACCTCGAGAGTGCCCTTGCCATTGGTGGAGGTTGAAGTATGAGAGTTGGTGCCTCCCTTCCATGATAATGTGGATGTCAGTCAGAGGCCTTGTCCTTGTTTCTGCCACCCCCTCCTCCCTCCCTCCTTAGCTATAGGGTATTTCCAGAGGAAATGGGAATTTATCCCTGACCTCAGCGGGACCTGTCTCTGTCCAAACAGCAATTTCATCTCCCTAATCTTTATTCGCAGTGAGAAAGATGCGAGAAATTGGTGGGAGCCACCCATCCATCAACTTGCTCCAACACTCAGAGCGTACCTCTTGTGCCCTTCTCCTTCCTTATTAGGCTCTCTGTGGAGGAAGAGACTAATGCTACTGGCAAATCCTCCTTGACAAATGAGGGAAAAAAAAATCTTTGATTTGTGGTTGCAGTTACTGTTCTAGAAAAATTATGCTGGCAGGTACCTTAATCTTTATTCTAACCATTGTTTAGCATATTTCAGGTTATTTTTGTTGTGTTGTGTGTGTGTGTGTGTGTGTGTGTGTTTTAGTCAAGTATTTCTCTTCCCACTGTTAACCAAACTGTCCCTATGTGTAGCTGCAAGAAAATCAACTTTTAGGTGCTTTAGCTTCTAAATTAATCATGTCACTCTAGGTTATCTGTTTGGATTTTTACATGGCAGCCAACTTATGTTTCAGTTAATATCCCAAAGGCAGTTAGTAGTTGAACTTCTTCACTGATTTAAGGTTTGAGAATAATTACCCTCGAAATTCTGTTTACTATTGCCAGAAGCGGTAAAAATTCCAGTGTTTAAGGCCTGCAGAAGCAAACGTTCTCAGAGCATCCAGCACAGATTTCCAAGTAGTTATGAATATGTGCTGTGTGAGATATGCTCAAATGTATGCCTGGCCCTCTTTCCCCAGCTGACATGTAAATCAGACTTAATTTGTAGAAAATGTTAAAATCAGTGTCTCCCATTCATTTTGCAAGAGAATGAACCTAATTGTAAATTGTCTTTTCTTTTTTTCTTCTTCTGGAGAGGTGAGAAGGTGTTGATTGCGCTATTTCACATGCTACCTTGTGACTAACAATGGATGCCTTTAGATCCAGGCTGAGCGTTAAAATAAATCTGATGCTATCACAGGCCCTTTTAAAAAATATTGAATTAATGTGTTAGCCTTCTTTCTGCATAACAGCTGCCTTGTGATAATCAAAAGCTTGCACATAGGCTGTATGAATATTAATAAAGCTATCAGAACCAATAGGGTACCGGGGTTTATTGTAATTTAATTACACTCATTGACTTAGTCACTCATTCAACTAATGTTTACTGAGCAACTATAGTAGTCTGGGTGGGTATCACAGAGACACTGAGGAGAAAGCATCCCTGGATTTGATCTTTGCCTTCAGAGTGTATAAATAGGAGATTATCAGGTTTAAAGTAGTATCAATGAGAAGTGCACAAAGCAGCGCTGTAATTCCTTCACAGGTGTTTTCTGGAGTGAGTGGCTCTTGATCGACTTGTCATTGATTTCGTAGACTGCACCCAACGTGGGTTTGCTGTGCTCTGTCCCAGAGAGGAACTGTGACGGTGACACTGCAGTGTCCAGTCTGGTGACCCATGGGGATTGGTGCAAAGGTTCGACCCTGTCAAATCACAGTGCTCTCTGCAGGGCTTTCACTCAGAATTGCAGGGTGAGGAGTAAGATTTCATGGCCGCAGCTGCCAGAAAGCAAATTCTCCGTAGACATGGCCTAGTGATCCTGTCATTTGAAAAGAAAGAGTAGGGGTGTCTGAATGGCCCGGTGGGTATGGATTGGGATTGGCAAAACTGTGCCCTGGACTAGACAGTCACTCTCAGGGCTCACAACAGCTGTGATAAAGTAGCATTCTTTATTCCCATGTGACAGCCGAGGAAACAGAGGCAGGGAGAAAGGAAGTCATTGGTCCAAACTCCATCTGGGTTTGGCTTCCTAGGAAGCCTGAGCCAGTTTTCACGGGGCCCTGTGGCTGGAATGGTCCTATTTTGGTGGACAGACAGGAAGTAGGGGATAGGAGGGACGCCCGCGGTGGTGCTCAGTGCTAATGCCTGGCTCTGTACTCAGGAGTCACTCCTGGCGGTGTTCTGGAAGCCACATGTGGTGTTGGGAATTGGACCCAGGTCAGCTGCATGCAAGGAAAACACTGTACCTGCTGTACTATCTCTCCAGCCCCTGGAGTGATCCTTTGCACAGTTTTGCCATAGTGGGGAGAGGAGGCTGGGTCCGCATGCGCACACACACACACACACACACACACATACACACAACACACACTTCCTTCCATTGCGGTTGGTACCAGAATCTAAGTGGTATACACACTTGGTTGTGGTGTTCTCAGTGGGTCACACTTCACTACATAAGCATCACAGGTTTTTATACCATCCCCCCCCCACTCCCACCCCTTCCCCCAACAAAAGTAGGTAGGACCGTTCTGTGAAACCTTTGACGGTTATAAGGCAAGTTTGATCTGTAAACCAGGGTGCGATGACCACACAGTGCCAGGGTTAAGCAGAGGTGGTGCTTATGCCACCTGCCCACCTGGGCTGGCACTCCGGGCCTTGCTGCTCTCACATCTCTTGGCCGTGTTGCACTCTGGGGTTCCTACCTCAGCACCTTGGAATGCCCAACGGTGCTAGGAGGGTGGCGCCAGCCCCTATGTTCTCAGCCTCACGCTTCTGTCAAGCACTTTCGTGACTGAGCATCTCCTAGGACCCCTGTCTCCCAGGCTGACTTCCTGCACCCCAGTGTTGGTCAGAACTTGGAGACAGGGGCCGGAGTGATAGCACAACGGGGAGGGCATTTACCTTGCACACAGTCAACCTGAGCTCAATCCCTGGCGGCATCTTAATACGAATCACACTGCCAGGAGTGATTTCTGAGTGCAGAGCCAGGAGCAACCCCTGAGCATCGCTGGGTGTGACCCAAAAAGTAAAAAACAAACAAACAAACAAGCCCGAACTTTTTGGATACATGCATCCCTTTGAAGGTGAGGAACTTTCAGGAAGTGCTTTTTTTTTTACCCAGTGGGGAAGGCCCAAGAGAACTGACAGCCCTGGGCTCCTTCGCCAGCCTGCAGCACTGCCCCACCCCACACCTTGTGAGACCTTGTTAGACCGTGGTTGCAGGAATGTGGGAAGCTCTTAAAGTGTTGGGGACCAGGGATCCCGGAGTATTAGCCAAACCAAGGCAACGTCTTTTGAGACGAACACTTCTCTTGGGCATAGCACTATCTTGTAGACACCCTCCCCCCACCCCAGTATAACACGAAGACTATAACTGCTTACCTCAAGTAGTATTTCCCTCAGGGATTGCCTGTGATTCAGAATCCCAGGGAGCTTTGAAGAACCCAGTTCTTGGGGTTTCCCCAAGTCCCCAAGACAGTGTGGTTGGTTCGTGAGGGACCCCTGGCTGAAGCATCACACCCAGTGGGTGATGGTTCCCAGGGCTTGTGCTCCTGACCTTGCTCCCTGGTGTGGAGTTGAATAAGACCACCTTGTGCCCGTGGAATTATCTCATTCCTCTGAGGGATGAACCAGGGCCCTGGGGAGAGATCCGTCCCTTCCAGAGATTCATTTTCAGAGACTTGATGTCATCAGGCTTTTGACCTGTGTCGTGGGAGAAACAGGGGTTTCTGCATTCAAAGTCAGGGTTCAAGCCAGGAGGTGGCTCGGAGGGTCACTGCACAAGCTTTGCAGCAAGGAGTCCTGGGTTCAATCCCAGATACCACCTGGCCCCTGAGTACTGCCAGACTTGGTGGTCCCATCCCAACCCCTGCCCCACCAAGGCCCCCCAAAAAAACAAATGAAAGATTCAGGCCAAATCCCTGTCACTGTTGTTCACTCTGCCAGCCCTCCCTTCCAGCCCTTTAATAAATCTAACCTAATAAATCCATCTAGCTGTCATACCATGACCTCACTTATTCACAAGTTCCTCAGGACAAATTGCTACCCTAGTAACAATTTGCTATCCTAGGAACAATTGCCGACTGATATCCAAAACATGATTCAAGCTGGTTTCAAGCAGAAGTTAATCTGTGATGAACGCATTTTTATTTTACTTTGCAGTTAGGTACACTGCTGGGTGATTTTCGTAGGAAGGGCACTCCGGTCAGGTTTTGCATCTGCGATGAGCCTACTCCATGGCAAACAGGAGAATGTTCTGGTGCGGTGTTTTGTCCGCTGCTGCCAGAGGCAGGATGCTGCTGGCATTTTAAAAAGTGAGGTTGGTGCATGGCGCTTGACCTGTGATTCCGAGAAGCATCCTTCTTTGTCTGGTCTTTATTCATGGCACATGCAAGTGTTTAGTGCCACATGTGGTGTGTCTCTCACTAACCTGTGTGTTTTCCTCCTCACAGAGCACTGTTGCTGGGCCTGGCTTGCAATCATAACTTGAAGGGCGTTTCTCTGGATCTCAGCAGCTGTGAGGTAAGACAGACAGAGGCCAAAGAGAGATTGGGCTCTGTTGGAAATCATTTTGTCTTTTTGTTGGGAAAAGTGTGATCCTGTGATTCCTCATTCTAAGGGAGGCAGAAAAACACGCCCTAGAGAAGTTCCTGACATTCTTTATGTGGTAAGTCTGATGAGAAAACACACATGAAACATTCAGGAAGCAGTGAAGCGTGCTTTATTATTTTCTGTATTTCTACAGTCTAGGGTGTAGTAATGCATGCACATGTATCTGCGCGCACGCCCCCTTTTCCATTCTTGGTGCAGGTTGTTTCAGTATTTAATGATGAAGCTCTGAGCCAGAGAACCATAAACTGGCTCCCCCTACACCACCCGATGAGGAATGTTCTGTCCAGGGTCCCCTGGAGGGAACAGATGTGTCAAAACTTAGCTTGGCCTCCATGAGAAAGGAAGCAGCTGTCATGTAACTCCTTTTACTTTTCAGTGTCTTGATTTAAAGCAAGGGAATGAAGATGTTTCTTGAAATCCAAGCAATTCTGAGCCTGGCTGTTTGAGGAAAACATAGAGAAAAATGGAGATAAATTCTATCCCTTGGGGGCTGGAGCGATAGCACAGCGTGTAGGGTGTTTGCCTTTGCAAGCGGCGGACCCGTGTTCAATTCCCAGCATCCCATATGGTCCCCCGAGCACCGCCAGGAGTAATTCCTGAGTGCATGAGTCAGGAATGACCCCTGAGTATTGCTGGGTGTGACCCAAAAAGAAAAAAAAATAGAAGGCTACCGGGTAAATCTACTGGGCAAGGCCTTGTATGCGGTCAACCTCGGTTCAATTCCTCTGCCCCTCTCGGAGAGCCCCACAAGCTACTGAGAGTATCTCGCCCTCACGGCAAAGCCTGGCAAGCTACCCATGACATATTCGATATGCCAGATACAGTAACAAGTGTCACAATGGAGACGTTACTGTTCATTGAGCAAATCGATGAACAACGGGAGGACAGTGCTACAGTCTACCCTATTTTAGCTGATCTCTGAACTTGGACCATCTGAAAAGTCTCAGATGGTGCAATGAGTAATAAATACCCACGGACAAAGCACCTTGCTCTCTGCAGAGCCTGACTTGATCCAGTGTGTCACAGGGGACAGAAGTCTCTTCATTTCTCTTCCTGGGCCCGTGGGTGCGCTTTGTTCTCTTTCCAGAACACTCTGGACATGAGCCTCATCTTCCTTTCATGGCAGCCTTTTCTAAGATGTCACTAAGTCCAGTCTTCTCCATCGCTGCCTCAGACATGGCCAGTTCCAGCTGCGCAGTCCTGGATGAACGTGCTGAGATCACCCTCAGTTCCTTCTACTGCAGGATGGAGGCCATTGTCAGAGCGTTTCCCCAGTGGGTTGGCAGAGGCCTGAAGGAAGTTCTTTAAGAAGCACTTTTCATTAGCGTTGGAACCAGCGAAAGTTGTTTGCCTTTGTTCTCTGCCTCTCTGTCCTCCCGAGACTGCCTCAGCCTCTTGGGATCAGGCACTTTCTTCCTCGTTGTCTGGTTGTTAATGCTGGAAGTACCTGGAGAATGCACGCCCCTCCCCCACCCACCCATGCCTTGGGTTGTGACTCAGTTGACTTGGGACAGTTTCCCAACTAGGTTGGAACTTGCCGAAGAGCCCATTTTGGGGGTCTTAGTTCAGTGTTTCTCTCGCCGAGGCATTAACCAATACTAAATATTAAAGCTTTACCTCTCTGAGAATTTTAGAAAGCGATAGGTTCATGCCATATCACGTTGTCAGGGTAGGATTTTTTAAAAATGAAATTTAAGTTGGAGAAAATACCAGCTGTGTGCTGTGCTGGTCTTCATCAGGGGGAGGAAGGGTGATGAGATCTAATGTTTTTGGCTTGGCATGGATTTCTCCAGCTTTATAGTAAACTGAGAAACCCACCAGACTTTTTATGTTGAGCAAAGAAAAGCTTTTATTTTTTAAAAAGTAAAGAAAGCAAAAAAGAAAAAAAAAGAGAACAAATTCTACAAACTTACTTCTGCATGAAATTTTCATGTGTAAGCCAATGCTGTTTTATTTATAAAGACTATAAAATAGAAACCAGCTCTGGTAATAGGAACTAATTAGTTTGTTTACCAGCATTTTATTAAGGAACATGCCAACAAAAAAGCCATTTTTCCCCATTTATGGGAGAAGAATAGGGCTTGAGAATGGTTCTATCAAAGTAAGCCAGTTGGCATAAACATGGTCATTCTATTCAATCAGACTGCTGAATTAGCAATGACCCACATGTGGTTTTACTATTATGATTAAATATCACGACGGCTATGAATAAAATATCTTTTAATTCTGTGATCAAAACTAGAATGGGCATAATAACAAAGAATCCTGTTTTTAAAGGGCAGAACCAAAATGAAGGTTGACTCTCTTGATTATTTTGAATAATACTGGTACTTATTGGAATATTTACTTATTCACAAGTAAATTCATGAGGGCTGTTTCCCTAAAGAACGTTATTTTATATTGCTATATGGCTTAAACTTTAATTTTCTTCGTAATCCTATTGGAAATAACTGTTTAAGACAGAATTTTATTAGGTGAACTATGTAAGGCCAGTTTTTGTAGGGTGGGTGGGGGTGGATTTAGGCCATAGCGTGGATGATTAGGGAGTGTTTCCTGCTCTGTGCTGAGGAGTGACCCCTGGTGGTCATCAGGGCACCATATTCAGTGCCAGGAATCAAACCCAGGATCAGCTGCCTGCAGGGCAGGTAAGTGCCGCACTTCCTGAGTACAATTCCTGCTCCTAGAACAAGACTTTCATAGGTAAAAAAAGATAAACTTAACATTTTCAGGGGATTCAACCCATTGGCTGGCAGGCCTTTTCCACTGCGTTTTTTTCTTTTAAGTTTATTTTATTGGTTTGGGGGCCAGAGAGGTGATCAGGGGCCACACCTAGCTCTGTGCTCAGGGCTTCCTCCGGTGCCCATGTTCAGGGCCATGCTTGGGGATACTGTGCAGTGTTGGGGTTCAAACCTCTGTGTGAAGCGATAGTTCAAGCAACCATAGCTTCACGCTAGGTAAGCAATAATCTTTGTATCCAGCCCCTTTCTATTTTTCTTAACTAAGACAAGAATCCGGGAGAGATTATTGCCAATGGTAGCACTGGCCCTTATTACTGTCACTCCAACTTAATTTTTTCCATTTTTTTGTGGATTGTGTACTTATTGGACGCTGTGGAGATGAGGAATCAGTTCTGTGTTCGCCCACCATACATACCATAGCTTGAATGACAAAACTGCTAGCGTTTTTTTTGTTTTAATGGAAATTTTATTTATTTATTTATTTAGTTGCTCGTTTACGTAGTTAGTTAGTTATTGCTTTTTGGGTCACACACAGCAGTGCACAGAGGTTATTCCTGGCTCAGGCACTCAGGAATTACTCCTGGCAGTGCTGGGGGACCATATGGGATGCTGGAGATAGAACCCGGCTTGGCTGCGTACAAGGCAAGCACCCTACCTGCTATGCTATCGCTCCAGCCCCACTGTCAGTATTTTTTAAGTTGCAAGTTTTATTGCTGCACATAAAGATAGATAAAACAATTTTATTTTTTTTGCAAAATTTTTGTGCCTTGTCACCTTTTTTTTAAAATTTGGAATGGGTAACCAAATTTAATTTGCTTTCAGTGGTCTTTTTTGTGTGATAAACCTCTCTCCTTTATGGGGTTCAATATGATTCATGTAGAAGCCTTTGCACATTTTAAGTCACTTGGTGCTTGAGCGTTTGTATCACTCACTAGAAAAACGACATTCGGTAATTTAGAAATTTAAAAACAATTTGTATGTAGAAAGTCTCTATTTACAAAATTTTTACTAAATATTTACTAAATTTACTAAGTATTTACCATACTCAATCAACCCCACTTAAAATACCCATCAGTATCGAGAAAGAATCACTTCACCTTCTTTGATGATCAGAGAAATGGCCCCATCAGGGAGTACTGGGAAATGCAAATTGTCCACATCACCATTAGCATCTTGGGAAGTCATTTCCACAGGGATGACTTCTTCCCCAGGAAGAGTGACTGACCATCCTGAGAGGTATAGCGGGTTGCAATGTTGACACTTTGAGTTTAGCGCCCCCTACAGGTACCACTAAACCATCATCCCATCCACACCAAGGATGCAGGGAACAAAGGTGAACAACTTTGCAGTCCCTCACCCCCCCTTTAAATTTTTTTTTTTTTATGTTTTTAAATACACCATCAAGTCTACTATAAAACAGCAACTGGCCGCTCATCAACTCTGAAATCAAGTTTGTAGACGTTGTCATGGAAAGTCAGTGACCATCATTTCAGATGGTGACTGAGTTTGGGGAAGGAGAGAGAAAAATAACCTTTGAAGTAGGAATTAAACAGGTCTAGACTGGAAGTTTAGAATAACTTTGCTTCTGAAAATTATTTTTGTTCTTCCCATATGCTGGTTCCTTTGCTGTTCATTCTCACCTCTTGTGGTGAGTTATCCTTGGAGTATTCCAGGGTATTTCTGTATTCCCTAGAAAGAGGGGCATCTCACATTTGTCAATTTCAATGAGGGAAGAAATACACATTCTGTGCTTTAAAAGAAAACATGCCGTGCTTTCATGCACTACCTACATCACAAAAACACCTTAAATCTGAAATTTGGGGCTCTATTCTTTCTTATCCCTAATGGCTTAGCAAACAAGTTCTGAAATTAGCCTTACTCTGAAGGATAATTTCTCTACTTTAAGAAAAAAAAAATTCTGTGTCCCTTTGGGTGGTTCAGATCCCTTAAGTTATCGTTTTCTTTTTTCCCCCTTGGTCTTCTGGTAGCAAAAGGAGTGATTTCTGTAGGAACATAGCTCAAGGACTCACAGGAAGCAAAGCAGAGACACCCCGACCCCCAGCTTGGTTCAGCCATTTGTTTGGGGAGTGATTCGAGTTATTGGCCTCTGTTCAGCCTTTACTCCTCGCATGGGACACAGGGCCATGCTCATTTGTCAGGGTAATACTTGGCCTGATGCTGAGTCTAACGTGTGAATCTTAAATGGGGAAGAAGAGAATTACTGTGGAGGAATCTGCGGGAGATAGGCCACCCCAGTGCTGCTCAGACCTTGCTCCTGGCTCTGAGCTCAGGGATAACTCCTGCTGGGACTCTGGGGACCTTAGAGGGTGCAGGGGATTTAACCTGGGTTGGCAGTGTGCAAGGCAAGTGCCCTACCCGCTCTACTACAGCCTCAACCCCGGAACCCGGGTAGAGGAATCTTCCTTTTTGTGTTTTTTTTTTTTGCTTTCTTGAAGAGGGGAGGATGACACCCGGAAAAATGCTCAGAGGTTACTCCTGGCTCTGCACTCAGGAATTACTTCTGGTGATGCTTAGGGGCCATATGGGAAGCCAGGGATCAAATCTGGATCGGCTAAATGCAAGGCAAATGCCCTCCCTGATGTACTACCAGCCCATGGTAGAGGAATCTTACTTGAACGTTAAAAACGACAGCCTAGGTCAGTACTGCCTTTCTGAAGATTTTGATTTAAAAGCTTTACATTTTTTTAATTTTTATTATATTACTTTTGGGGCACTGCCTTCAGAGCTGTTTTCAGCCTTCCAAGAAGAATTAGTCTTAGCAATTTATCACTGGATTTTTTGACATAAAATCCTTTATGGCCCAGACTTGCCTATGAATGGCTGATGACTGATCTTAATTCCCTCTCAAAGAGTGAGGATTTAGCATCTGCAAATGTTGTTGAGTTGTCTGCAAGGTTATCCCAAAGGAAGTGTTTCAGAACCAGTGTACACGGTGGTGGTGATGTTGGCATCTGATGAATTTTCCCCGTGTGCCCGTCTACCTGGAGAAAGCTGTAAATTTGTATTCCAAACTGTGCTTTAAAATCTTATTACTTTACACCTCCACAAAAGAATAGATAAGTGTTGAGACTAAATCCTCAGAGCTTAATCTCCTTCCCAGTCAGAGGGAGAAATTGGACAATTTAGAGGAGATACAAAGGCTTCAGCTCAGGTGAAGGAGGATTGGTTGCAGGCTCGGGTGCAGGAAATTCCCAGCACAGGATTTCATGATTCATTGCCAGGTGCTTTGATGATGAGTAGAAAAAAGAGCAGAGTAGATAAAAAAATTTATGATGAATTGGTTATCACCGAAGGTGTGAGTAGAAGTGTTTGAAGCAAACCCATTCAATTTGAGAATCCTTCAGCCCACTTTGAAGTGAAAAGGCAGGTTTGTGGGGTCTGGTTAGCATTTTTACATTATCACTTGTGGATCACTTTCCTATTACTGGGTCACGACTAGAGTGGAAATGGAAAAATGTGATTTTACCACATGAAGCAGATAGACAGTTAATATAATATGCACAACTATTTGTACTTGAAAATAACTGTGTCTACCTGTCTCTTTTGTTCTAAATTGTCTTTTGGCATCAAATTCAATCAGAAAGAACCTTTTGAGTGGGATGGTGTCATTTTTTTTTCCTTAGAGGATACTTTATCATTCACACTTTTATGCCAGAACATTTTTTCTGAACAAATATGATATTTTTTGTATCCCTGCAGAAGACAGATCATAATTTGGCATGTTGTTTTATATTTTTATATGTATAATATTTTATATTTTATATTCATAATATTTGCCATGGCTTTTTAAATGGCTAGTGATCTTGAGGAAGAGTATGAATCATTACAAGTTCTCTGTAGATTTGAAGTTTCCTTATTTTTTTTTCTGCAGTATGGGCCTTTGGATATTATCTATAAGTAGTTATTCAAACTTGGAATATCATCTGAAAGGTTCCACCTTCTTGAGTGAAAGGATATTTCTCTCTTGGAAAAAAATGGGATTTTATTTTTAACATTTCAAAAAAGTATTCACTGATTCAATCACATTTACTCCCCTTTGATCTTGCTTTCTTTTAAATAATGCTAGTGTGTGGGATCCAAATGAGGGTAATTTAAAAACCAGTTTTACATGCACACAGGCAGACACAGCCTCTAATTATGCAAATTCATTTAAAAGGATTTTCATTTACTGTAATGGAAGCGCTTTTACTGTTTGGGGAAAAGCTTTAGCTTTTTGGGAATTTGAAGCGTCAAATAACCAGTGAATTCAATTGCATGTTCTTGGTAACTGAAGATCAGTTATTTTCTTATTTAACTTTCTGAGTTTTGTTTGGGGATGGTGTTTTATTTTATTTATTTTAAAATTGATTTTTATTAAAAACACCGTGATTTACAAATTTGTTCATTATGCAGTTGTTTCAAGCATTTAGTGTTCCAACCACCAGTGTGACCTTCCCTCCATCAATATTCC
>JAOXYA010000022.1:21968806-21982521 GCA_028565675.1 Sorex palustris
TATTCCCACTTTCCCTCCCAATCCCAGCCTGTCCCCATTGGCACATAACGAATTTATTTTATATTGCTTATTCTAACAAAACTTTAAGAACTGGCAAATAAAATGATCAGAAAATAAATCAGTAAGGACCAGTTAGTGATTGCTATATGACTTTTACCTATGTAAATAAGAACATTAAAACTGTTTCATACAATATTTAAAATGTCTATTTTTATTTACATATATACATTTTCCACTCTGGAATCTAAAGTATATGGCCTTAAATTTTACTTTATACTTGGATCTTGTTATGGTAATAATTACGTCTTACCTGCCGTTAACACTCTTAAAGCAATTCTATGTTAATATATTCTGGACTTTATATGGAATAGGTGAGTCCTACATATGTAAAATTTCCCTTTACACTATATATAAACACTGTAGTTTACAAAGTTGTTCAGGATGATTTGTTACAGGTATTCAGTATTCCAACACCAGTCCAACCACCATTATACCTTCCCTCCAATTTTCCCAACCACCCATTAAGCCTGCCCCCATAGCAAGCCTTCAAGAATTTATTTTATATTGCTTGTTATCAATAATTGGCGAACAGAATAATCAAATAATGTTTCCTTAGAAGAAACTTAGTGCAAATTGTTGTATCTCATCACGGAGACATAAAGTCCTTGTATGAGAGATTATTCAGATGTTGTTATAAGTTAAGCCTTCTCTGTTTATGTTTTGTTAATCTAAGATTGGTTGCCTTCTCCTTTACATCACGTCCTATCTGGTGTGCTAACACTGATTTATCAGTAATGCAGTTTTAGGTTTCAGCAAATTTTAGTTAGAAGCTTCCCCCCCCCCAACCTGTCTCTGTCTTCTGACCCTGAATATTGATAGAGATTTTAGTTTCTTGCATTTATTGTACTTACTGCTGATAATGATTTTTGTTTTTATTTCCCCTGGGCTTCCTTAGCTTGCCCATTGTGTAAGTACTTTATGTATCAATGTATTAGGATCTACTGATGTATTTGATTGCTTTCATCAATTAGAAAATGTTTTGTGCATATGTGCTAGACATATTCGCTATTAGCAGCCAAGGGTTTTTATGCACTAAACAGACACAGCTGAGTACATAAATGTCACCTGTATTTTCCATATCTATAAATGGAATTTTTTTTTTACTATATAATAGGAAGTAGAAATGTTCTTGTAGAAACTTTACTTCTCAACAGAAAAATCACTGACAACAAATAGTAAATTTTTTAATACGCCTGTGCTAACATTTATCTTAAGAATATTTTTTTCCCATGCTTGAAAATCAAATTGGATTTCTTTGAAGTGTTTGCATAAATTAGTTTCTGTCTTAGCTCTGCCACTGCCTGCTTTTCTGTAGCTACTTCTTTAGGATTTCACCAACTCTGGCCCGAGGCAGTGATTCTCGTACTTACTTGTGATTGAAGAAACTGTTTTAAAATTTCCCAACTTATCCTAAACCAGTGCCTTTGCAAGAAATACTATAAAAACAAATTGCTAGAGAGATTTTGAAACACACAAAAAATGCGCTTGATTTTTATTATTAGATGTGTCAGGGTAGACGGGAAATTTCCCTCTTCTCTCAGGTTCTTCCTGGACTGATTAAGTAATCAAAACATCATCAAACAGACTCATAGGAGAAAAAGATTGATTTATTATGTATGTACAGGCAATCTACATAGATGGTGAAGATTCTCTTTTCAATTGAGAAGACAGAGGTATATAATCTGAATTATAATGAATGGGAGATAGGGGTCAGGGGCATTAAGGAGTGGGTTGCTCACTGTCAAGAAGACGTTGAAGAGCTAGTACAGGAGGTTTTTACCTTGCTTTGCTTTGCTGATTTTTTTCCTCTTGCATGTAGCCACCACGCCCTCCCCCTGAGCCCACCCCCCCCATTCCATCCCCAGTACTGCATATAGTCTTCTGAGCACCATCATGGGTCACTCTTAAGCACAGGGCCAAGAATAGCCCCTGAACACTGCCAGGATTTTTTTCTTTCCAAAGAAAAAAAAAGTAGAGGATGACGTATGATAAAAACCCAAATGCTTTGTAAATATATATTTGCTCTATCTCAGGAGGTCATAGATAAGTGTAGACAACTTTCTGGCCCTTGGCCTCTGTGAAACTTCCCTTGTAAATTCTCATGTGTCCCCCTAGAATAATCTGTTGACATCATCAACTGTAGAGCAGATTGAATTTAAACACATCAACTGGAATATTCTTGATTAGAAGTCATAATAAAGGCCTATACAGACCTCTACAGAACACATAAGGTTTGGCCCAGGGTATCAGAAAATCTTTGCCTCTAAACTTGAACACATTCAAAGTTGTACCTTAAATTATAATAGATTATTTATGTATTTATTTATTTATCTATTTAGGTGAGTGCAGGATTTGGGCCACACCTGGAAGTGCTCAGGACTTGCTCCTGGTACTGAGCTCAGGGGATCATATGTTGTGCCAGTGACTGAACCAGGGTTGGCCACATGCAAGGCAAGCACATTAACCCCTGTAATTTCTCTCTGGCCCTGTATTCTAAATTTGATATAGAAAAAAAGTAATTTTTTTATTTGAATTTTTCTAGGTGAGTAAAGTGGCTACCATATTCTTTAGTGTATAGCAGATTCCCAATGAGTGATTGTTTTTCTTTCATAATTGGCTGCTAAGTTTATTGAGCAAAGAGATGCCAAGTTGGGAACTATTGCATCTTACTGAAGAAAAACAAATACTCACATCGATTCGTCGCCTTTCTTTTTGTGTTTTTTATTTGAGGTGGGGAGAGGGTTTGAGTCACATTTAATGGTGATCAGGGACTCTCCCAGCTCAGTGCTGGCGGTGTCTTGCCACATCTGTAGTGGGGATAAATTGGGTCTTGTTGCATGCAAGGCAAGCACCGCTCCCTATACACTTTCTCTCTAGCACTCTCTTGAAATAGAATAGGTGATATGAGAGTAATGTTTTCTTTTTGGTTTCCTAGTAGAGCTATAGATGTTCTGTTTTGGGGCCACGTGGGGAGATGTTCTGGCTCTGTATTTAGGGATCATTCCTAGAGGTGCTCAGGAGACCATATAGGGTACCTGGGATTGAACCCCAGGTTGACCATGTGCAAGGCAAATATCCTACCTGTTATGCTATCTCTCCTGCTTGAAAACACCTATAATCTTTAGTCTTTTTTTCCCCCCCTCATAGCTGGTTTTTGTAAATTGTATTGTAATTGTCCTCACCTGTCATAACCATGAGTCCTCTAAACCATTTCTCGAAAATAGTTAAGAATTGGGCCAGGGGCTAGAGCAATGGCACAGCGGGTAGGGCATTTGCCTTGCACGCAACCAACCTGAGTTTGATTCCCAGCATCCCATATGGTCCCCTGAGCGCTGCCAGGAGTAATTCCTGAGTGCAGAGCCAAGAATAACCCCGGTGCATTGCCAGGTGTGACCCAAAAAGCAAAAAAAAAAAAAAAAGAACCGAGCCATTCTCTTCCTAAAGTGGTTGACTTACAATGTTGATTTTGTTTTGGGGGCCACACCAGGCAGTGAAGTGCTGTAGGAGAGGGCAGTGAGGGACCCTCCTGGCACCCTGTGTTCTTGAGCCGCTACTGGGGGTACGTGGGGGGACCTGGTGCAGTTGGGACTCAAATCCAGGCATGCAAAGCCTGTGCTCAGTCTGTTGAGGTATCCCTCTAGCACCCAAGTTTGTTTTCATTGTTTCCTTTGGTTATTTTCCATATACATGAGCTTAGGGGGGGGAGTTCTTTTGAAATCAGTGGTAGTGCAATAGACCAGTTCCTTAGTCATATATCACAAAATCATTAGGTTCCCAAAGTCAGACATGAAGAAAATTCTTAAGGGGTAAACACATCCATTTGTTGTTATCGTTGACCCTGATTTTTTCTCTTTTCCTAGGGATTTTAAGTTTTGTGTGGCTTGGGGAAATCCAACAGTGATTAGCAGCTGGTTCCTCACCATTGATAATAGCGTTTTAGGAGTTGATACATTTTTCCTTGGTACTAAATTTAGGACTGTGTTTCTCCTTAACATTTTGGTTCCGTCTTGGGTAGGTGAAGAGTTCACTTTTTGCTTGTGGTTTGTGTTTCTTTAGCTGCGATCAGGAGGCGCTCAAGTACTGGAAGGCTGCATTGCCGAAATCCACAACATCACCAGCCTCGACATCTCTGACAACGGTAAGTGCAAAACCAGCAAAAAAAGAAAAGTGTGATTAGAAGTCAGTTAGCCAAGGGGAGTAATCTTCTAGTCCAATCTAGATAAAACATTCGTGAAAGTATCATTTCCCTTTTTGATTAATAAGACTTTTAGCTTTTAATTAATTTTGATGATGATGAGAGAGAGAGAGAGACAGAGAGAGAGACAGAGAGAGAGAGTGTGTGTATGTCTGGTATAGGGATCGAACACAGGGCCTCACAGCTACGCAGCAAACACTCTACTGTCAAGCCACATATCTGGCTGGACTTGGAAATTTAACAGCAGAACTTACTTATGGCCTAAAGTGATGCCGAAGTCTTCCTGAGTTGATTCCTACTGAGTTAATTGCATGGGTTCCATATGCATTTTTTTAAGTCAAATTTAAGACTATTGTCAACAACTGATAAAGATCTGAGTTTGCATTCTTGATGATAAAGCTCCCCATTTATCCAGAAGCTCGTTTCCTTTGCTTCATTCTGTGAACTGAAGTTCCAGACCAGTGAACAGCATGTTGGAATTTTCTCCCACAAAGTACTAGAGAAAGAGGAATATCGCTACAGTTGTCTCTTCCTCCTCCCTGCTGGCTTTGTTTAGCCACTGGTTGCAGAAGAGACTGAGTTAAGTCTTTGTAGAGAATGAGTTTATCCTTGTGTGATCATAGTACTTAAAAACAGGGCCCCAAATTCCTTTGGAAATAAAGAGTATTCTCTCAAGCTGGTAGCCATCGGCTGCTTGTCACCCTTGTGTCGTTTTATTCCAGCCACAGGTTCATTTTTTAACATGTGTTTTGATTCTTCACTTACTCTCTTTGTTTTCAGGTCTAGAATCTGACCTCTCTACCTTAATAGTGTGGCTCAGTAGAAACAGATCAATACAACACCTGGCGTTAGGCAAAAATTTTAATAATATGAAATCCAAGTAAGAGTTTTGAATTTTCTTATATGACAATGATGAAAATAACCAGTCTCCTGAAGGCTTTTGACTTGATTCCCACTCTCCACATCTTTAAAATCTCTTTAGAAATCTGACCCCCGTGTTGGACAACTTAGTACAGATGATTCAAGACGAAGAATCAGTGAGTATTACCATGTGTTTTTATTATTACTAAGTGTTGTTTTTTTTGCCATGCTTACAAATCCTGTCCACTGGGTTAATTAATGCTAGGATATAATTTCTGATGATCTCATCTCGATGTGCCTTTTATTTTGTTACTTTTTTTTTTAATGTAATAGTATTGATGCTGTATTACATTCATAAGATGTATTTACATTGGATTCATTAGGCTGGGGAGATAGACAAAGGCCCAGGGTGCCTGATTTTTCTGCTCATGACACCCCAATTTGATCCCTGACAATACATGCCCCCAGAGCACTATGGGTTGTGGTCATGGTGATGCCTAATACCTCAGGGGCCAAGCAATACCAAGTCCTTGGGGCTGAGCTTGAACCATCTGTTTTGGCTAGTCTGAGTATCACCAGTCATAGCCCTTGACCATCCTGAGCACAGCCTGGAAATCCCCTCTTCTGCCCCAATTAAAATAACTAAATAAAAATGGCTTCCTTTTCAATGCATTCCACCCATCACTAATTATAAGACGGTTTTAACTAATAGATGAAAAGAAATATCAACTGCCTTGTAAGACCACATTTTCGTAAGCATTCCTGTTTCCCCACTTCAGCTCAGACACTCATCTGCAAGCAGGAATTTTTACAATCTGCTTGACTTTCTGACCTTAGATCATGCCGAGAACTGTCATCTTGCTCATTTGAATTTCATCTAGTAATTACGTGGAATTATAAGAGCCAGCAAGTTGTCCCCCATCTTGAATTGCTCCTTGAGCTCTATTAGACCTCTTTATGTTTTTATTCCCTTTAATTGCTCCTTATCTACACTTGGTTTAGGGTAAAGAACTATAATTTTAAGGAGTGTTGCATTTTGCTGCTCTTTAAAATGCTTCTTGGGGAAAAAAAAGATATCTTACGGATAAAGGAAGAAGCACTCCGTCATTAATTCCTTTCATTCTGACCTCGTCTGTGACTCCTTAAATTTCTCTTCTGCTTGTTGATGTTTTGCTCGTCTCCTCTCTTAGTTCAGTTTGATCACTCGGCTCAGTTTCTCTGTTCCTAAAATCCACATCACTTTGTGTTCCTACTATAAATAGTCAGCTTACTCAGGTTTTGTCATAGCTGGTTTTGTGAGTCATGAGTGGCTTTCTGTATCAATCGTGTCAGATCTAGCATATTTAAAAATATATCATTTTCAATCGGCACTGGTGGAGGGATGGGTACTTGATCATTGTATAACTGAAACCCAAGCACAAAAATGTGTAAGCCTACAACTGTACCTCATGGTGTTTCACTAATACAAATTAAAAAATAAAAAAATATATATATCATTTTCCCTTTTGAGTTCAAGTAGAGTAAGCAGATTCTACAGTGTTTCTGAGAAAGTTCAGAGCATGAGAAATAGAAGGAAATGGGAACTTTTCTTTCTTTTTTTTTTTTCCTTGCCCCCTCCCCTCTTCTAGAGGTAGGAGAAAATTCTCTTCTGTTTCTTTGTGGCTTCGATGTCACTTCCATCGGTGGGTTAGAAGTGAAACTCATTAGTCTGTAATGAATTCAGACACTTCCCTATGTCCTCATTTACTAATAAACCCCAGATTTTTGTTGCTTTTCTACGGGGTTATTAAAATTAGGAGCATAATTAGAATGCAATTTATGCGTTTCAGATTTTAAGCTCTTTGTTTTACATATTTAATTTGACTATATACCACCCTGATTTGTTAGAGTTTCCCATTTCCCAGTATTGGTCCAAGGTTTAAAAGATTAGGGAAGTTAATATTGTAGGATTATATTTAATATTCATCCCTAAGCGCTGTTTAATAGCATGCATCTTAGGAAAATTAATTTTGTGTTTGTGCCACACCCGGCAGTGCTCAGGATTACTCCTGGCTATGCACTCAGGAATTATTCCTGGCAGTGCTCAGAAGACCATATGGGATGCCGGGGATTGAACCCCAGTCACGCAAGGCAAGTCCTATTTTTCAGGCTCCCAGAAATCATAGTATTTTTTTGTATTTTTAGAAAAAAGTACGTTTCTGGGACCAGAAAAATAGTACAGAGATTAGGCATTTGCCTTGCATGAAGCCAGCCCTCATTTGATACCCAGTACTCCATGAGCACTGTGAGGCATGCCCCCAAGCACAGAACCAGGATAGTCTCTAAACACCACCTCGTATGGCCCTCAGGTGAGCAAGTGAAAGGGAGGGATTGAGCCATGTGACTGTAAAATTCTTAGGATCACTTTGGCACAATTGGGCTCTCTTTGTCAGTTTTCTTTTTCAAGGAAACCTCTTCACTTTTCGCTGTCTGATCTCTTTTTAGAACTGATGTTCTGACCGCTCATGGAATTTGTTGTTGTTATTGTCTGTTTTGGCTTCTGGGCCAGATTGAGGAGTAAGCCCTGAGCACAGAGCTTCCAGGAATGAGCCCTGAGCACAGAGTCAGGAGTAACTCATGCTTATTCCTAGCAGTGCTGGGGGGACCATCTGGGGTGCCAACGATGAAACCTGGGGAGGCCAGGGCAGACAGCAGGGAAGGGTCAGTGCCTGACCTCTGGACTGTCTCTCCAGCCCCTGTGGAATCCTTCCTGGTCCAGAATCGCAGGTTTCCTTCCATTGGAAGGCCTAGATGCTCGTGGGCCAGAGTATCACCTCAGCTAGAGACAGTCTTGGCAGCTGCCACACACAGAGTTGGGGGACAGAGAGACAGTGAGGGTCCGGGATGACAGGGGATCTTGTTGGGAGTACTTCAGCCATGCCAGGCTGCTTCTCCTGGGAATGCCTGGAACAAGAGATGCTCAGATAAGCTTGTTGAGCTCTGAAGAGAAGGAGCAAGACTTCGGAGAGTGATGTTATGTAGAAGTGTGATAAATCAAGGATGGATGACCTTATAAATATGCATGTAAGTCGGGCTGTTCTGCTCACATTAATGACTTCGCCTATTATTTTTAAGTGTTAACTGGGGTGTATTAGACTTTGAATTTTGTACTGGAATGGATACTCACTAGCTTGGAGCGTTGGCAGTTTTCCAGTATAGGAAAGATGCTGCAATGCATCATTTTTTTGGTGGTAGTTGAATAGAGACTATTGAAATGATGAGAAAACGTGATTAAGGCTTCTTATGAAAACAACACTGCTTTTATTTTTATTTAAAATATTCCCATTTCTGGAATCTGAAGAGCTTTTAGTTTAGTTTTTTTCCCCGTTTATTTGAGTGAAGATTTGGGGCTTTTTTTTTTTTTGGCCACACCCAGCAGTGCCCAAAAGCTACTCTCAGCTTGGTTCTTGGATCACTATATGGTTCCAGATAACAGACTTGGGTCTTATACGTGCTAATCATTCAGGCCAGCCCATTGATTCATTCTCTGGCCTGTGAATGGAAGATCTTGAGAAAGTAAATGGAGTAACAGTATTGTAATCCACAGTGCCTAAAAGGGAAAAAGGGGAAAAAAGTTGAGTGGGAGGGACACTGGGGACATTGGTGGAGGGAAGTAGACACTAGTGAAGGAACTGGTGTTGGAACATTGTATGCCTGAAACTCCATCACAAATATCTTTTTGTAAGGGCTGGAGAGATAGTACAGTGGGTAGGACGTTTGCTTTGCAAGCAGCTGACCCTGGTTCTATCCTCATCATCCCAGATGGTCTCCCAAGCAAAGCCAGGAGTGATTTCTGAGTGCAGAGCCAAGAGTAACCTCTGAGCGCCACTGAGTGTGGCCCTAAAAGCAAAACAAACAAAGATACAAACAGAACCAAAACACAAATATCTTTGTAACTTTGTAGTGTAAGGTAATTCAGTTTAAAATTACTTTTTGATTTTTAATTTTTTTCTTTTCTTTTTTTTAAATAGTAACTGAAAGTGCCATAATGTGACTTAGTGGCAGAGTACATACCTTCCATGGGTGAAGTTCTGCATTCAGTCCCTAACACATGCAAGTATACTCACACACAGAACACAAAGCACTGTACTGCAGGGGCCCAGAGAGATAGTAGAGTGGTTAAAGCCATTGCCTTGCATGCAGCCACCTTGCTTCAGTCCCTGTCACCACAGCGTCCACTAAGAAGAACTCCAGCAAAGCTACCCCAGTCAGGAGTAGCCCCTGAGCGCTGCTGGCTATGAAACAGCCTCTTCCATCTCCCTGCCCACCCCCCAATTGGGCTCATAGACCACCCAAAAACACCTAGAAGTCATCCAGATCCGATCCTCCGGGACTGTCAAAATTCTGACTCCGAACACACTGGGAATTTCGGCATTTTGATACTTCGGGTCTCGCTAAGTGAGAGGTCAGATGCTCCATGGGGCTCGGAAGACAACGTAAATGAAGCATATTGAGCTGGGGACATTAGCAAGCCAACTCTTAATTTTGTTAGATACAGTGAAAGTCAACCAAAGGAGACTCAGTGACATCCAGTCTTTTTTGAGGGTGGTTTCTGGGGCCTCACCCTACAGTGCTCAGAAGCTTTCCCGGGCTCTGCGCTCAGGGATCAGCCCTGGTGGTGCTCAGGATCAAAAAGCAGCTGTACTATTCGCTCCTCGGCATCCACGGGCAGTGAAAGGGTTTCTCCGGATTCACCTTCCGGTGCAAAGTAATGAAAAGATCACTTCCACATTGACTCTTCTCCTTATTTCTAAGTGTGTCTTCCGAGGCACTTGAAATAAATTTAAAGGGCTGAGAGATGGTACGGGAGAAAGGCCAGTGTGCCCCAAACCTCACTGCATTCCACCCTCCCCCCAAAAAAGATAAAGCAAAGAGTGATGGTCACAAATATTTAGGATCAAGGCCAGGCAGGAATCAGAGGCACAAAATCTAGAAGGAGAACTTGGTTCCAGTTTTGTTCCTTTCTGTGTGACTTTGCTGAACTGTCTTTTTTTTTTTTTCCTTCCTTTTTGGGTCACACCCAGAGATGCACAGGATTTACTCCTGGTGGTGCTCAGGGGACCATATGGGATCCTGGGAATTGAACCCGGGTCAGCCACGTGCAAGGCAAACGCCCTACCCGCTGTGCTATCACTCCAGCCTCTTTGCTGAGCTTCTTAACATTTCCATTTCTCACTAGGGAAGTTGAGCTAACAATACCTACTGGGAGACCATCAAATATTGGGTACCTGGGAAGGTTAAGTGAAAGTAGCATATAAGTGCTTGTACTTCAATGCTCGTAATTGCAGTAAACGCAGGTCACCACTGGTCCACACAGTGATTCAGCACAGTGGCCAGTAACAGTGGTGGCTAATCCTGGCTGGTTTTTATTTTATATTTGTCCTCTACTAGTATTTTGAGATGCCACTTTTATCTTGCAGCTTCTCTGACGTGATGAGACTTTTGTCTAGTATTTTTTTATTTATTGTCTATCAGCTTCATAAAGGGCTGGCATTGGCCACTCAGGGGTTTTGTTTTGTTTTTTTTTTCCCTTCCTGGGGCTTCTCTTTGAAAAGGACCAGGCACTGTTCAGCAATGACATTCAAATTCCTCCAAAGGCCCGTTTCCCGCTAGTCCCCGGGGATTGCTGTATTTGCACCAGAAGGTTTCAGATTGGCCACTTGGTGCAGGAGGTGTTCCCCCAAAACCCCCACCCCGGCCCCTGAGTCCCCCCCCCCCCTGCGTGTTTTCTGCAGCACGCAGCGGTCACTGGGCCTGGGTGAATGCTGTCGTTTGTCCCTGTAGCCTCTGCAGTCCCTGTCTCTGGCCGACTCCAAGCTCAAGACAGACGTCACCATCATCATCAATGCCTTGGGAAGCAACACGTCCCTGACCAAAGTGGACATCAGCGGCAACGCCATGGGGGACATGGGTGCCAAGATGCTGGCCAAGGCCCTACAGATCAACACCAAGCTCAGGTAGGCGGGACAGAGCCGGCCCTCGACCCAGAAGAGACCCTCAATGGGCAAGCCTGGGGGAGCCCCTGTCCCCCCACCTCCTCCGTGTCCCGTGGGGCCAGCGGGGAGGGAGAGGCGTGCCCAGCTCCAGCCTCTTTCAGATATGGGGGAGGGGCTCCAAGATTCAGTCGTCTGAATGGTGCCCCTGGTGAGGTCGGCCTGGCTGGGCGCAGTCACTGTTTCCTGCTTCCTGTCAGACTGAGTCTGGGAGAGTCGGTCATCAGTGCCAGTTGGCACCAGTGAGCAGTGGCACACTGCAGAGTGTGCTGGTTGAGAGCCTGGCGTCCGATTGCCCCCTTACCACTCCTCCCAGTGGAAAGGGAGTTAGAGGGGAGGGGGGGAGGGGTCGTGGTTCAAAGGCAAGTTTATGCCGCCTCTCATTAGCAGTTTTTATCGGCGGGGTCCGGTGCAGGCTCTGCATGGGCCATGCACTCCCCAAGTCCCCCTCAGCCACACAGAGAGATCAGGATGAAGAAAGTCAGTCCTCATGGCCTGCTACAGCCTCCGTCTCTCTATAGTTCTCTCTTTTTTGGGGGGGGGGGGGACCATATGGGATGCTGGGAATCGAACCCAGGCCGGACGTGTGCAAGGCAAACACCCTACCCACTGTGCTATTGCTCCAGCCCTCCATAGTTCTCTTGGTCTCAGAAGTTTTTATTCTGGAGGCTGGAGTGATAGTATTAGTGGGTAGGGCCTTTGCTTTGCACGTGGCCCACCTGGGTTCGATTCCTTGCATCCCATATGGTCCCCCGAGAACCGCCGGGAGTAATTTCTGAGTGCAGAGCCAGGAGTAACCCCTGTGCATCCTGTGCATTATTGGGTGTGACCCCAAAAAGCAAAAAAAAAAAATAAGGTTCCTTGTTCTTTAGTATGAAATGATCTGAACCTTCTGACTAAACAAAAGCCTGTCCCCTTCCCCTTCACCATCCCCCCCCTCCAAAAAAAAGAACAAAACTGCCAATTTTCCAAGGGCCAGTATGTGTGTCTAAAAGGTTCTGGAGGAACATGCTTAGGGGAGGGAAGCTGGCATGGTCCGGGCAAATGAAAGCCATTCCTTGGGTCAGGGGAATGGACAGAGGCTCAGACGTTGCTGACGTCTTCACATCCTGAAGGTAAACAAACTGGCACCATCCTCCCAAACAGCGTGTGTGCTTGAACCATCACTGTGATGTTCATGAGAAAAAAGAAGGTCGCGAAACAGCTACTCATGCTGTCAGGGTATAGTTGGGAACTCTGATGGTGACCAGATTCTCTCTAAGTCTTTAAAATGGAAAAGGTCTTGGGCCTCGCAGGTCTTTCTGTTCATCATTGGTGTGATGAACTTCTTTGTTAATAACTCCACTTTCAGATATGCATACTGCGTTACTCCCGGGAGGCCATGAGACATGGCGGGCTGTAGAATGCCCTGGCTAGGACAGCCATAGGCAACTTAATGGTCAGTTTATGTTTGTTGCTGTATGTTGTTTCTCACGTTGTTGGAGCAGTACATGTGTTAAGAACATCCTGGTGTGGGAAAAGCATGTTCTTGCTTTGTGGGACACGAGCGTCATTCCTGGTTCCCAAAAACGCCTTTGTGCTTTGACACTCTTGCTTCTGAGAGATGTATCTTTTTGGGGTTTTTTTTAAAATTTTATTTTATTTTCATAAAGTTTATTTACAATAGTTTATTACATTTAATGACACTACCTCCACTACCCAGCCGCCACCACACTCCAGGACGGTTTCCGGACCCGCGTGGCAGCTCCGGTCAAGACTCACGCATGACTGAAGATTTAATATTCCAACATTTAATATTCCAACACTG
This sequence comes from Sorex palustris, assembly GCA_028565675.1. Classification (NCBI taxonomy): domain Eukaryota; kingdom Metazoa; phylum Chordata; class Mammalia; order Eulipotyphla; family Soricidae; genus Sorex; species Sorex palustris. Next base: position 21,981,762 of record JAOXYA010000022.1, read on the forward strand.
ATCCCACCACCCTTATACCTTCCCACCACCATATTTCGAATGTTTCTATCCCAACCCCCAAAGCTTGCCCCCACAGCAGGACCTAAATCATCTATTTTGTATTGCTTGTTATGAAGAATCTAAAATGATCCCAAAAAGTTTCCTTAGAAAAAAGTGTATGAAGATTGTTGTATCTCACCCTGGAGCCATTAAGCCCTTGTCTCGGTGTGATGCATCTTTTGTGGGAGAATTATGCCTTCTCTTCCTGAGTGTCTGACCATGGGTATGATTTGATTTTCTAACAGGACTGTGATATGGGACAAGAACAACATCACAGCACAAGGCTTTCAAGACATTGCCGTCGCTCTGGAAAAGTAAGTTCCCGGGAGGACCTTTCTGGAAAAACGCAGAAGAAACCAGGGTGTCTGTGCTATCTGTGGGGTAACAGAGGGGGACCATAGACTGGGGACCGGAAGGCCTGGGTTTGAGCGGGTCTCCCGCTAACAAGCCTGACTCCTAGGAAGCTTCTCCGTATGATTCTGCCACTGCAGACCACTATGGTGGGGATGGCAGGTACCCTATGTTCCTGCCTGGCATGTGACTGCACTTCACAGACATGACACTTTTTTTTTTTAATTGAATCACTGTGAGATACTGTTACAAAGCTTTCATGGCTGCGTTTCAGTCCCAATAATCAAACACCCATCCAGTGTGCATTTTCCACCACCAATGTCCCCACTATCCCTCCCACCACCCCCACTCCATCCCACCCCCTGCCACT
>JAOXYA010000022.1:22152262-22168963 GCA_028565675.1 Sorex palustris
GGCGGAGGAATCGAACTTGGGTCGGCCATGTTGGCCGCTTGTAAGGCGAAAGCCCTACCACTGTGCTATCGCTCCAAAACAAAACTCTTCTCCACATGTGAGATATAAAGAAACACAATCAGAGTAAAGGGCCAGAGACATCTAAGCTAGAGAGTTTGCCTACAAAACTGAGCTTGCCTGGGGGGCGGGTTGTGGGAGGGATTCTGGTGGTAGCTGTGGTGGAGAAATAAGAGATGCATGAACCCACCATGAACAGGATTGTAAATCACAGAGCCTCAATAAGAGGGAAAGAAAAAAGAAGAAAATAGCTATTAAGAAGTAAACGGGCTGGAGCAATAGCACAGCGGGTAGGGGTTTGCCTTGCACGCAGCTGACCTAGGTTCGATTCCCAGCATCCCATATGGTCCCCCGAGCAGTGCCAGGAGTAATTCCTGAGTGCATAGTGCATGAACCAGGAGCAACTCCTGTGCATTGCTGGGTGTGACCCAAAAAGCAAAAAAAAAAAAAAGGAAGTGAACAACTCTACCATTTTTCACATTATCTCAGTCCACAGTCTCCAAGGGCATTTCAGCTACTCCTAAAATCATCTGTCTTTGTTTCTTATTGGACAAATCTTCTTTCTATTTATGGCATGCTAGCCACCCTCCTTCATCCTGGGAACTAGAGGAAAGACCATAAAAAAAAAAAAAGATCTGCTTTAGTGGATCCTAAGCCTAGCTAGGAGGGACAAAGAGGAGAGAAATAGAAGAATAACCCCAGGCATTATTATGTTCCACATACTATGAATAACCCCAGGCATACTATGTTCCACATACTATGAATTAGAATGAATTTCACTAGAGTGTGAATCCCACATACTATGAAGAATGTAAAGAACAACGAGACTGGAACCAGCAGAGAATAAAGATCAAGAGGTCCTCAAATCCATATCTTCCTCCCATCCCCTCTCAGCGGTACTGGGTGAATAACCAACACTGGAGCAGCCCGGGGGGCCCCGTGTTCCTGCATCTGGGGGGCGAGAGCAGCCTCGGGCCTGGCTCGGTGATGAGAGGTGAGAGCGGGTTGGGGGAGGGGAGAAAGAGCCCCCGGACGCCGGTGGCACCAGCCAGGGGAGCTGCCTGTCTGGGTACCCGCAATCGGGCTCCCGGGCTCACTTGCTCGCTCGCGTCCCGTGCTCTCCGCAGGGCATCCTGCCGCCCTGGCCCCAGCCTGGGGGGCCCTGGTGATCGGCCTGGAACACAGGTTTTACGGCCTGAGCGTACCCGCTGGGGGCCTGCAAATGGCCCAGCTCCGATTCTTGTCCAGTCGCCATGCGTGAGTGAGGGTGGGACCTGTCTGCGGGTCACCTGTGTCCCAGCATCTCCGCCTCGTCGCCTCGCCTCCCCCCAGCCCACAGTGCCCCTCTGCGCTCCCGTGATTCCTCCCCTTGTGATATTTTAGGCCATTTCTGGGTCTCTGGATCTCTCCTCTCTGTCTCTGTCTCTGTCTCTGTCTCTCCCCCCCCCGCCCCCAATCTCTGACTTGTCTGATCTTCACTGTGGTCATGGGGTCTGATGGGCTCTGGTCCCCCATTCCACTGTCTCACACTCTCACTCTCAGCGGGCTTCAGTGCTCCTGAGGTCCTGCACACAGGGCTAGCACACAGTGCAAACCTTGGGGTGGGAAGGAAACAGGGAAGGAGAAAACAGCCCCAACACTCTTTCTCTGATGTATCTCCTTTTCCCCCGGGAACTTCAGTCCGCCCAGCCTGGGGCCCCTCCTCTTCCTCCGCTGCTCTTTGCACCCCCTCCCCCCCCCACTCCCTGACATCTGCTTGTGAAGTTCCCACGGAAACTGCCTTGGTTTCCCTCCCCCACCTAGCTCAGAAGGGTTTGGGGAGATCCGGGCGCCGAGGGGGTCCCTTCGGAGTCGATGCGGGGGTCCTCATGAGGAAAGGGCGCTGGCTTGGGGTCAAACCGTGCCCGTGCCTGTCTGCTGCGCGCCTGGACGGTGGGGTCGCCTGCAGGATTCCAGGGATGACCCACCGCCCCTCCGCCCCCAGGCTGGCCGACGTGGCCTCCGCCCGCCTCGCTCTCACTCGCCTCCTCAACGTCTCGGCCTCCAGCCCCTGGATCTGCTTCGGCGGCTCCTACGCCGGCTCCCTGGCGGCCTGGGCCCGGCTGAAGGTGCAGGGGCAGGAGATCGGGCTCGGGGGGCGCCTCTCAGACAGCGGGACGAGCTCCCGCACCCCATTCCCTGGCCCCCCAGGGCGGTCCTCACAACATCCCGGTGCACAGACGGTCGGGGCGAGTCTAAGATCCCACGAGTGACACAGAGGCGAGGGGTGAGGGGGTACCCGGGCCCAGCGCCGCCCCCAGGCTGACGGCATCTCCCCCTGCAGTTCCCCCACCTCGTCTTCGCCTCGATCGCCTCTTCCGCCCCGGTGCGGGCGGTGCTGGATTTCTCCGAATACAACGACGTAAGGACAGCAGCGATGAGGGCGGCGGGGGCCCGGGGAAGAGAGGGAGGAGGGGAGCATGGAGACCCCTGAGACTTGTGCCCACGACCCAACTCCAGGTGGTGTCCCGGAGCCTGGCGAACACCGAGATAGGCGGATCCCCCGAGGTAGGAGGTGGACTCTAGTCCGGCACCAGTAGGCAGAGGCTCGCGAGGAACTGGGGACCCGGGAAAAGAGGGTGAAGCCTGCAACGTCGAGGGATCTTAAGATCAGGACCTTGGAAAGAGGGCGGAATTGAAGACGGTGGAATGAGGAGTCTTGAAGAGGGTCGATCCTCAACAAGGGCGGGCCTGGGAAGGGCCGGGGTGGGGTCTTAAGAGGGAGGAGCTTCAATGGGAGGCGGGGTCTCGGAGGGAGGAGCTTCAATGGGGCGGAGCCTTGAGTAGGGAGGAGTTCCAATGGGGCGGGGCGAGATATAGGCGGGGCCTTGAGATGGGCGGTGATTCAATGGGGGCGGGGCGAGTAATAGGCAGGGCCTTGATAAGGAAGGAACCCCATCCGGGGCGGGGCGAGTCATAGGCGGGGCCTTGAGAAGGGAGGAGTTCCAATGGGCGGAGCGAGTTGTGGGCGTGGCCTAAAGGAGGAGTTCCAATGGGGCGTGGCGAGTCATGGGCGGGGCTTTGAGAAGAGAGGCGTTCCGTTAGGGCGGAGCGAGTCATGGGCGGGGCCTAGAGAAAGGAGTGCCAATGGGCGTGGCGAGTCATGGGCGGAGCCTTGAGAAGGGAGGAGCTTCAATGGGGCGGAGCGAGTCAGGCGGGACCTTGAGATGGAAGCAGCTTCAATAGGGCGGGGCGAGTCATAGATGGGCGGGGCCCTGTGAGGGGAGGAGCTTCGACGGGGTCGGGTGAGTCGTGGGCAGGGCCTTGAGAAGGAAGACGCTCCAACGGGGGCGGGGCGTCACGGATGAACCCGGCCTTGAGAAGGGAAGAGTTCCAACGGGGGCGGGGCGGGGCGTCATAAATGGGCGGGGCCTTCAGAAGGGTGGAGCTCCAATGGGGGGGGGCCTTGAAGAGAAAAGAGCTCCAAAACGGTTGTAAGGGGCGTGGCCTTGAAGCGGGGAGGGCGGGGCCCGAGGCCAGAGGGGCGGGGCCGAGAGCCGAGGCGGGTTCGACGGTACCGGATAAGAGTTGGCTTCGTCCACCCAGAAAGCGGATGCTTGGGACTGGTGGGCCCAAAAGCCCAGCCCCGAGGCTTGGCGGGCGCCACCTCTCGCTCCCTCCCTGCAGTGTCGCGCTGCCGTGTCGGCTGCCTTCGAGGAGGTGGAGCGGCGGCTGCGCGCGGGCGGGGCGGCTCTGGCGGCGCTGCGGACCGAGCTGGGCGCCTGCGGGGACCTGGGTCGCGCCGAGGACCAGGCGGAGCTGCTGGAGGCGCTGCAGGTGCTGGTGGGCGGCGCGGTGCAGTACGACGGGCAGGCGGGGGCGCCGCTGAGCGTGCGACAACTCTGCGGACTCCTCCTCCCCGAGGGGGGCAACTGCAGCCGCTCCGCGCCCTACGGAGGGCTTCGTCGGGCTGTGAAGGTGAGTCCCCAGATTCCGGATCGACCTCCACTGTGTGATCCCGGGCAGGCGGGGACCCTTCCCGAGTCTCACGTTCCTTATCTGTAAAATGGGAACGGCGTGGGGGACGAGGGCGAAACCCAGGAGGGCAGATAACGCGCTCTGCAGGGAGCCCGCGCACTGGATGAGGTTGCTGGAGACTAACATGATTGTCTTTTTTTTTAGTTTATTTTTTTATTTAAAAATTTTTTTTATTAGTGAAACACCATGAGATGCAGTTGTAGACTTACAAGTTTTTGTGCTTGGGTTTCAGTTATACAATGATCGAGTACCCATCCCTCCACCAGCGCCCATTCTCCACCACCAATGATCCCAGTATCCCTCCCAACCCCATTGTCTCTTTTGAGTTACTTGTTCCGACCTCTTTCTGGGACCTGTAACAGTTCCTGGTATAGAGCAAGGGCTCATTAACTCTTTCTAGAATGAATGGGGAGTAGTGTAGCTCGGAGGCAGAGTTCTTCTAAAGATCGGAACCCTCAGCTTCGAAATCCACCGTTGCAATCCTTCAGTCCAGCGCTGTCTGGGCCACATGTAACTTCATTGCACTCACAATAACTAGGAGAGAGGCACTATGACTCGCCCCGTTTACAGTCGAGGAAACTGAGGTCCAAGAGATTATCGATTACAGTTATCTAAAAAAATGCCACCCAGGAGAGCTCAGGACCTCTGACCTCTGACCCTTGACTTGTGTGTATGGCTGTGTATGCTTCCAGGTCCTGACTTGAAGGGGGGGAGGGTGTCTGTATGTATCCATATTGTCCTCTAGGTTATCACGATCAGCCTGGGCCAGAAATGCTTAAGCTATTCCCGAGCAGAGACCGTGGCACAGCTGAGAGACACAGAACCCCAAGTGTCAGGCGTGGGTGACCGGCAGTGGCTGTACCAGACCTGTACCGAGTTTGGCTTCTGTGAGTAACTGGGGCAACCCTCACCCCAAAGCAGTTGTTCTTTGCAATGCCTGGACCAGCCATTGCACAGGTGCCCGCCGCGATCTCAGTTCCCCGGACACTCTCCGAACTGCTGAGCTTCCAGAGTGTGGCTGGAATAGGGACCAAGAAGCTGACGTCCTAAGTGGCAGTCACAAGACTCCCAAACACACACTTCATCCTGGACAGAACTGCTCTTCACGGTGTGTCACATGCGCCCCGTCTCAAGCCTTGAAAGTGTTACTGAACCCAGGCTCAGGTGCTCAGAAGCAGTTACTCCCGAGAAGGATTGGTGCAGGCAATGAGAAGGGTCGACTCAGGTGCCAGCAAACCGAGAAGATGGTGTATTTGTCATGACCCTACACTTAGCGGTACCTGTCTCCGCAGATGTCACCTGTGAGGGCCCGCGATGCCCGTTCTCCCAGCTCCCAGCACTGCCCTCCCACCTGGAGCTCTGTGAGCAGGTGTTCGGGCTCTCCCTGTCCTCCGTAGCCCTGGCCGTGGCCCGGACTAACGCCTTCTACGGTGGCCAGACGCCCGGAGCCAGCCGGGTGCTGTTTGTGAACGGTGAGTACGGCGACACCAGCACCGACTCAAGCCTGCACAGCGCCTGCTCACAGGTGGGTCCCTCCTTTCTTCCCAGGAGACACAGACCCCTGGCATGTGCTAAGTGTAACCCAGAACTTAGGAGCCTCAGAGTCAGCCCTTCTCATCCCTAATGGCTCCCACTGCTTGGACATGGCACCTGAGAGATCCTCAGATTCCCCCAGCCTCCGTCTGGGGCGCCAGGTGAGGCAGGACGAGCGCTGGGTGATTTGCATCCTCATTTGCATGCCACACCCCTAATCACTCGCTGCCTGATTTCAATTCTCCGCCCCTCCACAGACCATCGTCCAGCAGCTGCAGACCTGGCTCCGACTGGCAAAGCCAAGCCAGGTGGGGGATGGGGTCTGAGCCCATCCTTGCAAGTCCATCTCAGTCCTGGATCTGTTCACTCCACTGGCTGGTAGGGCTGCGGCTTGTTTTTGAACAAGGCAATTCTCAGGAATCTGCTCGCAGCGCCTGTTCACTTCCAGCTGACTGCAAGCATCTTGACCAACCAAAAGCGTTTTGTTTCCAAGGATCATGTAAATGTAAATGGATGATGATAATTCTCTTTGTGAATATTGGCATTCTGAATATCAAATAAATGTGATTCTTTTTTGTCGATGTCATGCCTTCCTCTTACTGATCAGGTTCAGCTGAGATTCTGCTCGGTCCCTGGGCTGGTCACCTAGCTACGGATCTCTCTGGACCTCAGACACTCTGCTTTTACTATATCTAGGTGGGAAAGAAACGCATGTGAATGAAAAGACAGTAGAAGAAATAATGAATCAGATATAGAGCTGTAGAAATTAGCATTAGATCCGATACCTTGAAGAAAGCAGCTAAACAGCAGTTTCCGTAGTGTAGTGGTTATCACGTTCGCCTCACACGCGAAAGGTCCCCGGTTCGAAACCGGGCGGGAACATCCCTTTTGCTAGCTCTAGGACTAGAGCTGGTCACCTAGCTACGGATCTCTCTGGACCTCAGACACTCTGCTTTTACTGTATCTAGGTGGGAAAGAAACGCATGTGAATGAAAAGACAGTAGAAGAAAAAATGAATCAGATATAGAGCTGTAGAGATTAGCATTAGATCTAATACCTTGAAGAAAGTACCCAAGCAGGAGTTTCCGTAGTGTAGTGGTTATCACGTTCGCCTCACACGCGAAAGGTCCCCGGTTCGAAACCGGGCGGAAACATTTCTTTTGCTAGCTCTAGGATTGTCCCAAAGTCTCTACACAGTAGTGTCTCCTTGACCTACAACTTCATTTCGTGTTGATTCCTGGTTTGTAGGAGCTTTCGGGGACAGAAAATTCAAAGTTGGCAGAGCTCAACGTGACCCAATCAGTTACTCTTGGACCCTGGGTATTCTTTTTGTCATCTGAAATCAAGAATATCCAGAACAGCGTCAATTTTACTCTGATGCTCAGTGCTCGTGTCCTGTCTCTGACATCTGTGCTTATCTCGAAGACTGAAAATGTGTTTTTCTAAATTTTCTTCAATACATCACACTAGTTATGAAATTTCTAAATTTTCTTTATAGGGCATACTACAATTGTGAATAAATAAATAGGCAAAAATATGCCATCGATCCAGAGAGCCCAACAAGCAAATGAAATAGCGTGACTCTGGCAAACAATATTAAGAAACCCAAGCTGACGGAGTTTGTTCCTTGCCAGAGCAGACCCTTCGGGGCAGGATTTGTGCGTGGAGAAGGTGGAATGGAATGGAACTGGGGGTGCAGAGAAGGGGTGAATAACCCAAGCGTCCTGGCCCTCCGAGCTACACGGTGTTGGCGAAGACCGTGGCTCAATCACCTTTTGTTTCTCCCGCTTCCCACCGTATGTGTTCCAAGCCCCCCACATCCCTCCCAGGACCAGGACCTGCTGTCCATCGGCTTCCAGATCTCCACCACGCACTGAGAACCGACCCACATTGAATTTCGAGGGATCCCAGGCGGCGGGAACTGCTCCACCCCCATTTGCAGATCCGGGGTTCCCGGGTACTGTCGGGTGCTGCAGCGGGCGCCAGTGGGTGCTGGAGGCGTTAGGACGGCTTTGAGAGTGCACTGGCCAACGTCAGAACCTGGGTACAGAAACATCCACGGAATGGGGCATCCGGATTCACAGCTGCTCCCCTAATATTTATTTCCAGTGACTCTGATCCAGCTCAGTTCAAGGTTACCGAGGAGAATCGGCAGGAGAGAGCGCTAGGAGTCCGAACCGGGACCTCACGCACGTTAGTGCAATTAAGATCAACTCCCTCTCTCCACCTCAAAGATCCTTCTTTTGCATTATTCTTTTACTTTCTAGGGTGTCTATTTTGCCGACTTGGGAAAAGAAAATAAATAAGGACGAAGTTGTCTAATGACAGCATGTTTTATATATTTAGTTAAGAAATCTGTTCTTAGATTCCAAGATTCTATGTGAAATGTGTTTAAAATATCGGCACCTTTACCTAGCTACTGCCTCATTTTGCCCTTCCTGGGTTTTACTAATTTTTTGCATGCTTTTATCTGCTGCATAATTTAACACACGGTTTTGCCATGATTCTTAACGCTCTCCTTCACCCTGAGTTTTCGCTCTGTTAACAGTAAGAGGAAAAAGAGATGATTCTTACCAGCAAAAATATTTCCAAATGAAATGATATATTTTATGACATTTAAATAACACAGGTACTCATTACTGATTCATGCATACATCATCACCGCCCAACTTAAGTATATAAAAATATAATCAAGGTAGAAACAATGCGGATTATTAAACTGCAAAAGCTAGAGAGAAGTTAGTTCACAAGTTCTCCCAAAAGATACATGGAGATTTTTTTTTAAAAATAAGCTTGAAACCAGTAACGTTCCTTCTACCACAGACATTCCTTCTGTATGTATGTAATTAGTTTTCTTTTATGGAATCTTTCTTTTCATCCTGTTTTATTTATTAGCGGGTGATGGGAACGGAACTCAGGCCGACCTACATTCGTGCTCTACCTATACATTCCTGGCTTCAGACTTTACTACTTTAGGAGCAAATATTGAAAGCAAAGGTGTACCAAGTAAACCAATTTCAAAAAGGCAGTTTTGTGGCTCTGGTTTCTATTTTCGTACATAAAACAGCAATCTTTTTGTTGTTTTTCAAGACTTAAGACTTCTCTTTGAACTGCTAATTAAAGCCTCATCATAAAAGCCGAAAATTAACCAGCATTGTTCCATTGGGCCAGTGGCGCAATGGATAACGCGTCTGACTACGGATCAGAAGATTCTAGGTTCGACTCCTGGCTGGCTCGTTTCTTTTGCTACTTGAATGTCTTTGCGAGTTACTGATGTGGCTTAGCCAAAATGACCTTTTCCCCGAGTTTGCGCCGTCCTCTGCCTGTTTCCCCCCTTACCCTCCCTCTGCCCCTGCAAACGCTGGAAAAGGATGTTGAGTTTCCAATGACTGAAGGGCCTTTTTGGTGTTGCTACCCCACCGCACACAATCAAGTCTTGGTTGCACCTTAACTCGGAATCAGTCCTGAGAGTGACCTTCATAATCCAAGACAATTTTTTTTTATTAGTGAAACACCATGAGGTACAGTTATAGACTTACAAATTTTTGTGCTTGGGTTTCAGTTATACAATGATCAAATTACCCATCCCTCCACCAGCGCCCATCCTTCACCATCATGGGTCCCAGCATCCCTCCCACCCCCTATTCCCCCCATCCCACAATAATCCAAGACAATTTTTTAACTGTCAAATCTAATGATGGGGGAGATCATCAGACAGACCTACAGTTTTAAATCAAAGAGGTTCTTCGTTCACAGAAAGCAATGGAAGGAAGCAATGGAGGGAGTTGTATCTGCACGATCTATTTCTCTCTGAAGGAAGTCTGAGAAGTGACGTCGGGGCAGGAAAAGTTGCATCAAGAGAGACGGTGGTGCAGGGCGCCCCTCGGCTTCAGTTGAGGTGCAGGGGGTTCGGCCTTGACTTTCCCGGCAATCCGGCGACACCCCGACGCGCTGGAGAATGCGGGATCGGGAAAGGGGAGTAGATCCCCACGGATCCGGGACGGAGCTCACACCTCCGGCAGCGGTGCTGGGAGAACGAACTGGGGTGGGGGGTGGGGGGCGACGTCACTTGGAACGACGTGTCCGTCCTTTCTCGGGATTTCTCTTACTTTCTCTATTTTAGCTCTGCGGCTGGAGCACGGAGTTCGAGTTGCCGAGCAAAACCAAAGCCCAGTGGGAGGAGAAATACTTATATCCGTGCACACGCTTTCACTTTAGAAGGTTTCATTCTGGGGAGGTCGCAAAAGTGTGCAGGAAGGGGGCTCTCCTGGTTTGGGTTTCCGGCCCAAACGCCCCTCACATCACCGCGCGCTCACATTTTCTTCACCCCCCCCCAAAAAAAAACACGCAGGTGGAACGTGTGGAAACTAAGATCAGACTCCGATGCAGAATGGGGTTATATTTGTGTGCATTCCGTTCCTTTTGAAAACACACACGTGGGATTATTTTAAAGGTTCTGGGTATGTGCAGTTGCGTACATGGGACGCAGGATACCTGTCCCATTATGCGATCCATCATTCAGCGTCAAGAATGACCAGTAGTTTACCAGTTTCATCCTTATCTTCACCTATCCTCCACTTTGTTATTATTATTTTTATAGTTCTTTTTACGGGTCCCGTTGTAAGAGGATCAGGATGCCTGAGTCTCAACTACAAATTTTGAGAAAGAGAGAAACACATTCCTATCACTATAGACTAAGTTCAGTTGGCCCCAAAGGGCTCCTGGTCGTTTTCCAAGGTCAATGCTTCCCCTCCCCACATTCTCTCAAAAAAAAAAAAACAATTAAAAACAAACAAAAATCTCTGTTCTGACTTATTTTCCAAATTAGATGCTCATACTTATTGTGTGTTGTTTCAATGCGAAGCTCTACTCATTTGTGTGTTGTTTCTCTCACCCAATATTACACCTGTGAGATTCATTCAAGTTCTTGGCTCTGTAAGTAGCTGATGGCATGTCACTGAATATCCCGTAATTTAAAGCCCTTCTGGTGCTAGTGGACATTTGCGTTGTGCTCCTGGGGCCTCCTAGGCAAAGCCAGTGGTGCCCAGGGAATCTTGTGGTCCCAAGAATACAACCGCTGTAACTGCCTCCCGACCACATAACGTTGATTTTTATTTGGGAGGGTTGGGTCACACTTGTCAGTGCTGGGGGCTTACTCCTAGCTCTGCACTCAGGAATCACTGCTGGAAGGAGTAGGGAACCATATGGAATACTGGAAGCTGAACTATCGCTGCACCTCCTCACCCCCCAACATCGCAACATTGAGTTTTAAAAGCATATTTAGTAGCTAGAATTGTGTAACCAAATGTTCGCATGTTAAATTGAAATAAGTCACACGTGGTAAAATAACCAGTTGGCCCGTACGGGGATCGAACCCGCGACCTTGGCGTTATTAGCACCACGCTCTAACCAACTGAGCTAACCGGCCAAGATACCAAGGGTTATTTTTTTTTTCCTGCAGTAGTTTAGAGAAAGACTCCTGTTTCCTTTAAAACAATGCAGAGAAAAACTCCACTTACAGCAAGAATGAACCCCACATATTCTGAGAGATTTTGCCCCTACTCGAAAAGACACTGAGAAACTTTCTCCAGGGATTCTCCAGGGAAGCCTCTTTCTGTTTCTCTCTTTTCCAGAAAAATCTGCGGCAGGGGCAAAACTGGAAAAAGTTTCGGTCCCAGAGAGCGTGAACTGAAGCCTCCTCGTTGCTAAAGGACTCACAGTTGTGCAGGTTCCATTTCACTCCTGGAGGAAATTCCCTCCAGGAAGAGGGACCTGCTTGCTTTGAGTTGCGCTACTAACACACTACACACAAACACACATACAGGAACAAACAGCTGGGAGAAAGAAGCAAAGATCTAAATAAATGGGGACACATTCTCTGATCAAGAGTGAAGATACAAATAAGATGACATGGATTTTGTATCAAATGTCATCTTCAAATGTATCTGTAAATTAAAAGTAAAAGTAGCAAAATCTCCTCCTTATTTTGCTTGGTTTTGCAGAAATGAAAAAGCTGGTCTTAAAGTTCATATAACAATGCAAGAGGGAAAAAAATAGGTCTGTAAAGGACTAATAGTTTTGAGGAAGAAAGAAGCAAAGTTGAAAGTTTTACACTTGATTTGAAAACTACTTGTAAACTCAGTAACCCAGACTGTGGTATTGGCAATAAGGATAAGCTTACAGATCACCTGTAAAGAATTCAAGATTCAAAAATAAGTTCCTGGGACTGGAGCAATAGCACAGCGGGTTTGCCTTGCACGCGGCCGACCCGGGTTCGAGCCCCAGCATCCCATATGGTCCCTCGAGCACCGCCAGGAGTAACTCCTGTGCATCGCCGCGTGTGACCCAAAAAGCAAAAAGAAAAAAAAAACTTCCTACGTTGTCAACTGATTTCAATAAAAATGCCAAGAGAATTTTTGTCTCTATGGAAGACAATTTCCCCCATACTCTCTCTCTACTTTGGGGCATTATTATTTGCAATACAGATACTGAGAGGCTATCAGGTTTGGTCCTTTACCTACTTTCAGCACACATCTCCCATCCGGAACTATCCCTCCAACCATCATTGACTTAGTGAACACTAAGAATTTTTAAAATTTGCACTGCAAAGACTATCATTTCGAAAGCAAAAGCGTGGCTTTTTCTTCAAGCCCAGGTTCTCCCTTGAACACGTATTTTGCTTGTTTGGTTTTTTTTTTCTTTCCTTGCATATTTCCACTCTGAAGAAGCCTGTGTTCTCTCTGAAACATATTTCTCCTCTTCCTCTCCTCTCATGTCTAAGGAAACCTTTTTCAATGAAAACTCTCTTGCTTCATGGAAATAAAATGTGAAGGCCAGGGAAGTGACTCAGTGGCAAAGATGTGCTTCACCTGTGTAAGACACTGGGTTTGGTTTCTGGCACCACATGGCTACCAAACTGTGTATACACCAGGATTTAAAAATCTTTAATTTGAATATAACTTCAAACGAATAAAAAAAGTATAAATAATAATACGAAGATTACCTACATCTTTCTTTTGGCGGTGGTGGGGATTCCCTTAACATTTTATACCATTCTTTTTCTCTAGCTCTTTATTTCTATCTTCTTCATAGCCATTTACAGCAAATTGTATGTATCATCACCCTTTAATATTTAATATTTGAGAAAGTATATGACATATAGTTTGGGGCCATCGCCAGCAATGTTCAGGGCTACAGCTGGCTTGGTGCTCAGTCGTGCTGTGATTGAATCTGGGTGCATATGCTCACACTCTAGTCCTTTGAGTTACCTCACTGACTCAAGACAGTCGTTATGTATAACCTCATTGCATTTAGTACTGATAAAATGTTTTCTAAAAACCCTCTTTATTTCAATGATGCCAACTGGACCCAACAATGTCCTTTGTAAACCGCCCCACCCCCCACTTCCCACCCTGAGTCTCGGGTATTGCATTCGTTGTTCATTACCCTTCAGTTTTCTTTAATCTGGAACATCTCCACAGTCATTCTATTTTACGACATTGGCTTTTTCTTTCAAGAATACGGTTACCACTCATATTTTGAAAACAAAACAGAAATACGCTCCACATTTGGGCCGTGTGTGTTTTCTGCTTTCTGTAACAATCTCATCTCAGATTTGGCACAGATCATTAAATTCTTGACCTGAACCAGTCTTTACGATGATGGTTGTAAAATGATGATAAGAAGGAGGTTGCTTACTGAGCCTGGCTTAGAGTCTTGGTCGAACTTTCAAGAACATCTTCCGCTGTCCCCAGCGCGCAGCTGCAACGCGTTCCTGGCCCACGGCAAAGGTTCTGCCACTAGAGGGCGCTGCTGCTCTTTCTAGGCGCAGGCGCCAGACGCCCCGCGAGCCTTCTCTACCGGCTCCTATTTGTGTTTGGTTTGGGCTGGGTTTGGGGGTTTTGGGGTCTTGTTTTTTTCCCTTGTGGACCATATCCTTCAGGGTAATTACCTTCCTGGTTTGGTAGAAGACAAGTTAAACTGTAATCTCAATCAGATCAGTAATTCAATTTACATTTCCACCAAGAGTATATATATTTTTCGCTTTTTGGGTCACACCCAGCAATGCTCAGTGATTACTCCTGGCGGTGCTTTGGGGAATCATATGGGATGCCGGGATTTAAACCCGGTGGGCCGCATGCAAGGCAAACGCCCTACCCGCTGTACTATCACTTCGGCCCATTGAGTCCTTATATTTTTGTCGGACAACGTCTCTTTTCTGGATATGGTAAAGTCCTCCAGTTTTTTTTCTTCATGATGAAATTCTTTTTTGGTGGTAGCAGCGGTGAGGGGAGAAATCCCAACCATCTCAAGGGGTTATACGCAGCCAAGATTCAAAATCAGTACTCCCGCATGTAAATATACAATCCAGCCCTTTGAGCTATCTCCCCAGTTCATGAAATTCTTTATATATACACATCTATCTAGATGTATTTGTATGTATATTTACATGTATGCAGATGAATGTATTTGCATATACATACCCGCTGAAAATATTCTTGGTTTCAAAAGAAGTCTTAACTTTGCGTTACAGTACTGTTCTTATGAAGTTTTTTTCATTTTAATAGCCAGATATATTTTTGATTGTAAAAGGATTAAATATAGTCTATTTTCTTCTGGTTTTTGTTTTATTAAAGGGTCCAAACCTGGTGGTGCTTCAGGGACCATAAATGCTGCTGGGGATTGAACCTGGGGTGGCCATATACGAAGCAAGTACCTACCTGCTATACTCTCTCTGCCCCCATTTTCTTGATTTTTTAAAGTTATACTTTTCATGTTATTAGATCCATGAACCCATCTGGAATAAATCATTTTTTCTGATGATGCAGAATTTAGGGGGGGTGGGTAGAGTTTAGCTATTTCTACTTAGCTATCTTTGAGAAGCTCATTACTTGCTGCTAAGCTATAAAAGACTTAACTCAGCCCTCCTACTCTCGTTTGCTGTTCTCTTGAGAGATCTCATCTGTTCCCAATATAATTGCTTTTGCCTTTGGGGCCACACCTGGTCGTGCTCAGGGCTCACTCTGGCGGGCCTTGGGAGGTCCACCTCCTGCGTGCGGGACTGAAGCCAGCCCTGCCACTTGCCAGGGAAGAGCCTTGCTCGCTCTAACTCCAATCCCAGACGGACACTGGGTCAGACGTGTGCAAGGTGAGCACCTTACCTGCTGGGCTATCTCTTCGGCCCCTCCATATTTCCTTCTTGGAGCCTTGCATCAACCATTGTCTTTGCTGGAATCCTCTTCTTTCATACACCTGCGTGGTTTTTGTTTACTGCTTAGATGTCAACTTTGGCAAAGACCTCAGAGGAACCTTCAGTGCGGTTTCTGATATCCTGTTTGGTCTATTTTTACAATACGCTCTAAGCTCTTTTGGGTTGGGTTAGTAGCTATTCATTTATTTCCCATTCTTGATTTTCTCCCCATTTCCCCTGCCCCTTGCTACAGCAATTGTGTCACTTATATCTCAATATTGGCCAGGGATATAGCATAACTGTTGAACACATGCCTTGCCTGGTCGAGGCCTTACATTCAACTCTCGGCACCATGCAAAATATCAGACACTAAGAGTGTCTAATAAGCAGTAACAGTTGCCTATTGTGATTGGGGGGACTCCAAAGTCCTGTTCCTGGAGCTAAGGGGCAACTCCGACCAGTAATTGCCAACCAATGAGTGTTACCAGGGATCAGAGGTGGGCGGGTGTCACCAGGGCCATGCCCAGTGATGGTCTGGGGACCATGGGGTGTTAGTGATGGAATAGGGGGTCTTGCATGTGCTCTTGACCCCTGAGCCACCTCCACAGCCCCAGCTGCCCATTGTTTTCTGAATGAATGATTGGACATTCTACTGAGTATCTCCGCCATATTCCGTTCATTTCCTAATCTGCAGAAAAGTCCATGAGCTGATGACAAACAATCCACTCAGATGAAGTTGACATGGGGAGATGGCGGGGACCGGGGCAATGGTGGAGAGTGGCCACTCCAGTGGAGGGTGTGATTCTAGAATGGTTTCGTAAGAAACTCCGCCATGAACAGGACTGTGAACCACAGTGCCTGAAATAAAAATTAACCAATTGACTCTTCTAACTGGTGAAGTCGGCTAAATGTTGGTTCGCTTCCGGGGCCCCTACTCTCTACTGCCTCTACCCACAGTTGTGCAATCTGTCTCCAACTGCTCCTTAATCCCTCTACCCCCCTCCCCCGTCCCCTCCCCATGCCCACTGTTAACTGTTGGCTAATAACCTCTGCTGTCTCATTCATTACCTACTTTTAGCATCGTGACCATTTACGTCTTTAATTTTATTGGTGTCAATACAATCTCCCACATATCGCCAAGGTTCCAGGCTCCAGTTGATTCTTCTCTCACGTGTAAGCCTGAATATCTAAAGCCAGGTTTGTCTTCCCTGCTTAAAATCTTTCCTAACTTTACGTTCGGTTTAACAAAGTCCACACTGCAGAACCTCGCATATACACATGTCTGTGACCTGTCTCGCCCACCGTGGCCATGCCTGACTCCTTGGAAGATGCCTTAGATCCCCTGCTCTGTCACTGACCGCCTTTGTGTTTTCTTTGCTCCTACTTGGTGCCCAAATCACACTTTAGGACCAAGTCCAAGTTTTACACCTTCAGATTCCCCTCCGAACTGCCTCTACCCCCTGGCATTTGCTTGCACTGGAGTCATTGGCTGACTAAGCTGTCTCCCCACTCAAACGATTTCTTCAAGATCTGACTTTTTTACTTCTGAATTTCTGGTGCAAAGCATAATCGAGGCCTGGAGTCATTCTAGATTAATGTCAAACTCCTCTCTGCTTCATTATTGCAAAATAACAAAATGCAATGTTGCAAAGAGAAGTAGCCAGTGTCTACTACTTTTTTCTCTCACCTTCACACTCACTTCTGCTCCTAGAAGATGGTGGCCTTATGTGAGGATCACAATCACGATCACGATCATCCTGTTGTTCTTCGATTGCCTTGAGCAGGCCCCAGTAATGTCTCCTTCATCCTAGCCCTGAGATTTTAAAGAGTACCATATTCAAGGCTCTTTCAGGGTTAGGAGAATGAGACCCATCATTGTTACTGGTATTTGGCATATTGGGTAC
>JAOXYA010000022.1:22234331-22246010 GCA_028565675.1 Sorex palustris
TGGTGACATGATAAATAATTTTTATCATAATTAGAAATTTTTTAAATTGAGAATTAAAGAAGTCTTTTCTTGAGCACTAGATTGAAGCAGAAGACATCTCATTAGTGCCGTGTGTGAGGCCTACCACGACCCAGCTGATGATATCCTCTGATGTCCATCCTCTGATGTCTAACCTCTGATCTCCCCACCCTTACCTTGAATTGCTTACTTTTCGATTTTGTTTCCCCACTTTCTATCAGGCTACCACAGGCTATCGAAAGTATGCTGCCCACACGGCAGAGTCTGGCAAACTTCCCGTGTCATACTCGATATGCCAAATACCAGTAAAATGATGGGTCTCATTCTCCTCACGCTGAAAGGGCCTTGAATATGGCAATTTAAAATCTCAGGGCTAGAATAAAGGAGACGTTACTGGTGCCTGCTCGAGGCAATCGACGAACAACAGGATGATCTTGATCGTGACTTTCTATAAAGTTCCCTCTGCAGTATCTTTCATTATAGAAGGATCTTAATCCTCTCAGTGACGTCATATTTATCAGTTTAGACTAAGACCAGACCATAAGACTAAAAAGTCTTCTCAAAGTGCCCAGGTAACTTTATTTTCTGCACTTGCTTTCTGAGTTTTGTAAAACAAGGTTTTACATGAAAATAACTGTTTTTTTTTAATCATGTTGCCCCTGAAAGTTAATGTCTAACAAATATTTACTGATGCTTTATATGTTTGATATATCTTGAATAACAAACCCAAGTTAGCACCTAAGCTATCTTTTTCTGGTGCCTTGATGCCTTGATACCATAATCCATTTTAATGCATCTCTTTAAAAGAGGACTCCTGAATATCAATTTTCTCATTCAGCATAAGCCCACTTAACAGACAATTTGAAAACTGAGTGATTAGCATGTATCTAAGAGCAGGTGTATTTTAGTCATCTCGATTATCCTCTCTTTGATATTGGCGGTCCGCTTCTTCCATAGAGGTGAGTGTTCCTCCTTTTCTTCCTTCACCTTTTAGTCTTTTTCTGCTTTTGCTTTTTGGGTCACACTCAGCAATGTACAGGGGTTACTCCTGGTTCATGCACTCAGGAATTACTCCTGGCGGTGCTCGGGGGACCATATGGGATGCTGGGGATTGAACCCAGGTCGGGCCGCATGCAAGGCAAACGTCCTACCCACTGTGCTATCACTCCAGCCCCTAAAATCCTGACATTCTTATATATAAAAAAAAAACAGGAAGGCTGAAAGTTGGAGTTAGGGCTAATAGGAACTTCAGAGCACAGAGACACAAAAGTGTCTTCGTATTTTTTGTTTCAGTTTCTTTTTTTCTTTGGTGTCAGGTGGAGAGTACATGACGTGGGTACTAAGAAGCTTTGATAAAAAAAATGGCAATGAGTTATTGCCTGGGAACTTATTACCAGTAACTGTATTTTGCAGCCCTGAAATTTCAACTTGATTCTTCTGTCTCCTAGTTTTAGATGAATTTCTACTACTTTACTGAGATTTTTGAATTTTACATGTTTCATGTTCCTAACATGAAATGTTCCTAACATAAATTATCTGGCAGATGCCAGATAATTTATTTTCTGTTGCTCATTATAAATATCATGAGGTTGTATGGCCGCAAAAGTGGCTGCATGCTTCTGGAATTCTAAAATTGTAAATGGTTGGGGTCCAGAGATATCGCTGTAGGGAGCTAGTCCATTTTGAGATTCATTTGTGAGTCTCTGGATCAAGGCTGTTAATTATGGTGCCTGGAGGCAGTTTGTGAGCGTGAGAGCCTGGACCACAAGCAGGCAGGGGATGGGCTTGTCCCTGGTGCACCATGGGGCCTGGAGACTTAGTCCCTAATCCTGTGTGCCTGGGTTTTTCTTCTGGAAGCCACTGGGATTTCATCCGTAGTGGGCGGAGCTGAGATACCTGCTTCATCTGAGGCACCCTAACTCACTTTTTTGTTTGATGCCTTAAAATCTTTATCAAGACTTGCTTTTTCAAGCTACCACCCCCCTCACCCTCCCACCTCACGGAGAGGCTCAGGCTCTACAACTCAGGAATTACTCCTGGAGTTGCTAGCAGGACCATATGGGATGCCAAAGATGGAACTTGGGTCAACATCATGTAACGCAAGTGCCCTACCTGCTGTACTATGGCTCTGGCTAAATTCCTTTCAATAAAAACTATTTGTTTCACACACACAATCCTTGTTAATTCTAATTATCTTTCTCATCTTGGTGTTGGTGTTTGTTGATGTTTTTCTTTCAAGTTGGAATACTCATGTTTTATGGAATGATGTTATTTTTGTTGTCTCTTGAGTTTTTAAAAAATAAAATCTTAGGGGCCGGAGCGATAGCACAGCGGGTAGGGCCGTTTGCCTTGCACGCGGCCAACCTGGGTTTGATCTCTGGCATTCCATATGGTTCCCCAAGCACCACCAGGAGTAATTCCTGAGTGCAAAGCCAGGAGTAACCGCTGAGCATTGCTGGGTGCAACCAAAAAAAAAAAAAAAAAAAAAAAAAACACCCCAACCCCCCCCCCCAAAAAATTAGACAATATTGTGTAATCAAAAACTGAATTAGAAACCGCGGTGCTCTCTCACCGCCTGTGTTCAGTGGTCTCACGCCGCTTCCCATACCCGGGATAACTTATAGTAATGGGTGGATGAAGGAGGAAACAAGAGCCACCAGGCTGGTTGGTGATCAGTTGCCGTTTATTCCATTCTCCCCACACACCTGTTCCAGTCTCACTACATACCCCATCCCAGTCTCGCACTACCTCTCATTCCCATCTCCTCCTGTCTCCCATGCTAGTCTCTCTGCACTCTGTCTCTCCGCCTTGGTCTTGCACCCAACCTCCAAGCATTTCAGGTAGCAACTACATCTAGGTTGGGGGAGCACAATCAACATGTGAAAGCCCTTCCTTCCCAGGAAAGCTCTTCTAAGATAAGACAAAGATCTCCTGCATCTAGGAGATCCCCTCAAGGACAAAATACCATATAGGGGTGTGTTTCTCCTTTCCTTAGTCCAATAACCATTTAAACGTTTGTATGAACACAGTAAGAGATGCATTAAGCTTGTAGGTTGGCTCTCCTGGGGACATCTCACTATAGATCTTAGTCTACAGTACTTAGGCCAGATTAGTCTTTCCTAACCCTAGCAGGGTCCTAATCCAGTTATAACTCTTTGGACCATGATAGAATTTGTCACTGACCATGCTTTTAATTTAAATATAGCACTTGGCCTGGCCCGTTTTGATGCCAGGGTAAGTCATAGCTTGCCCTGGGTCCATCAAGTCCCTTGTCTGGAACCTGCCTTCAGATGCTAGGAACTAAGGGCAACTGAGGCTTAAGTCAGGTAAACAGATGCTCAGGAGTGAATATTATTTAGAGTCAATCAACTCCCAATTTACAAAAGCATAACATTAACTTTCTGTTAACTGTTTCTTTCTGTTTCTATACAAAAAGAGACATTGCTCCAAAGTAAACTATGCTTCTAGAAGGACATGAGGGAAGGAGAAAAGCAGTATTTCACTTACAAACACCAATCCAGAGATTTCTGAGTAATTTGACTTTACAAGTCACTGCTTGGGGAAAATGAGTGATTAACCAGTTGGGGAAGAGAGCATAGAGAAATCAATGATAAATACAGGGGAATTTGAGCATCTTGGGAGCACTGTGAATGGTGTAATTCAATAAAACTAAGCTCTTGTGACCAGGGAGAAATGGCAAACCAATGTTATCCTACAACTATGATACTTCAATTTTAAGATATGTTTTCAGTATTTTCCTCTGATAGCAATCAACAGAACTATTGAAAACTTGATGTTAAAAAATGTTGATGTTAAAAAAGCCCAATAACTGAGTGTTGAAAGTAGGTAAGAGGATATACATGATAACCTTTCAGTATCTGAACTGGAAACCATAAACCCCCAAAAGGAGGGGGGAGGGATACACAAGGCAAAAATAACTTTGGGAAGAAATTCCACAGGAATCTCGGTAATAGGCTTTTAGGCCAGGCTACAAGGGTATGTCACAGGCAGATTTGAGAAATATTTATTAGCAGTTGTTTGCAAGGCACGGGGGAAGGCGGTAAAAATAAAACATGGTGAAGCTGACCGACTTCGGAGGGTTCAGCATCAACAAAACAGGGAGAGCTGCAGCACGAGTTCATGGTCTGCTGCCCAGGAGACATTACCAGGTGCTGGCTGAGGGAACTGGACAGTCTGGAAGCTCCGGACACCCCAGTACGTCAGACCTTGTCCCTTCCATATGGCACCCCACAGCTGCCTATCCGTGAGCTGCTTTCCCATCAGTCACCTTCTCAAAGGTACCAGAACATTCAGCTCATCCAGATACTACTGGTAACAAACACCAGAGGAAGAAAAGTGGTAAATTAGACCCCAGACATGATTTCCGCATCAGCAAGGGCTCCAGACGGGCTTCTGTTCAATGAGGAACTAGCGCCAACTTCCACAGGTAAGTCATGAGTCACGGAGAGAATATTTTTTTTACCATGGCTTCTCTGATGTTGGACAAGGTACGAAGTTCGGGTGAAGCCCTTCCCACAGGCATCACACTGATAGGGCTTCTCGCCTGTGTGGATTTTCTGGTGTTCCAGAAGGCTACTGTTCTGCCTGAAGCTTCTCCCACAGAAGCTACACTTGTAGGTCACAGGTGCCTTGAAGTTTTCCCACTGGCTTTCCCTCCTCCCCTGGCTCTGCCTGGTCTCTCCAGGTTTTGGTTTCTCGGCATTTTTATCCCCATGGATCCTCTGGTGCCTGAGGAGATGGGAATTCCGTCGGAAGGCTTTCCCACACATGGTGCAGCTATATGGCTTTTCCCCGGTGTGGATTCTGTGATGTTCAAGGAGGCTGCAGCTCTGGCTGAAAGTCTTCCCACAGTTCTCACACTCATAGGGCCTCTCGCCAGTGTGAGTTCTCTGGTGTTTGATGAGGTCTGAGCTGTGACCGAAGGCCTTGCCGCACTCCTCACATTCATATGGTTTCTCCCCCGTGTGGACTCGCTGGTGGATGATGAGGGCCGAGCTCCCGATGAAGGCCTTCCCACAGTCCTCGCATTCAAAGGGTTTCTCCCCTGAATGGATCCTCCTGTGCTTGCTTAGGCCTGAGCTCTGAGCAAAACTCTTTCCACACTCGTGACAATAGTACCTCCTACTCCCTGTGGCCTTTCTCTGCTTTCTTTGTAACCCGCTCTCTAGCTCCCCAGTCTCTAAGCAGGGAGAAATCTGGACAGTGTCTTCGCCCAGGCAGCCTGCTTTCTGCGCATTCTCCATTCCTGGAAGTTCCTCATCCTGGGGCATGTCCCTGATCTCAGTCATCATTACTTCACCTGTAACACAAATGGTGGACAACTGTCACTCATGTCCTGCCAAAGAAGAGCTCTGGAGCGTCTACCAGGGCAGCAAGAATCAGGTCTCCAGACAACTTGGCTGAGGGCTTGGGTGAATGAATGAGGCTGGGATTAAAGAGGGATTTCAGGGGTACTGGGGAAGAGGACCTGAGAAATGAAGCAGATAAATAGAAGGGCTCAAACCAGGACTGGAGGAAGTGGCGGGAAGTAAGTGAGGACCAAGGACCGTGCTGGGCACTTGGACTAGGGCAGGCGGGCACCCGGGATTCCACACCAAAAGGGGGGCAGAAGGCGACAATGTTCACGGTATACAGGGTCTGCGAGTGGGCTTCTGGAATATTCTGTAAGAAACAGGGAAGAGAGGACTCAGAAGTGGATCCTTCCAGAGACAGGGGTGGTCACTCTTCTCTGGCCTCATCCCTGGGGAGATGGGGTCCCCAAACAGAGCTGGATTCAACATTGGGAGACTGGGGCTGGGGCCCCAGGGCCAGCAACAGGCTGTGGAACTCAGACCATTGGGCAATCCTGTGTCCCTGCACCCTCTCAGGTCAGGCTCTGTTGTCCTCCCCGGTCCCATTTAGCTCTCACACTCTTTCCAATTCCCGGAGACCCCTCAGCTTCGCTCCTGTCAGGCCTCACGTGGGGAATCTGCATTTACTGAGACTAACCAGGAGCCTGCGTCAACCCGAGGAGCCTTGCCAGAAGCAGGACAAGAGGGGCAAAAGCCAGTAAGAGGGTTCAGAAGTGGCTAACCACTGGGCATAGATTCGGGATTCCATTAGCCTCTCTACAATGATAAATATCCCCTAGCAGGCCAAGGATTGAACCCAGGTCAGCTCTCCAGCGCAGGGCCTCAACTCCAGCCTCTAGGATCGCGACTGAACCTCACATAACAGGCACCAATGGCCTCTAAAGTCCAGGAGGTTCTTAAACACAAAGGAAGCCAAGAACTTTCTGGAAAAGCAGCGGCCTTACCTGGGGAGATGAGACTGCTGTGCTTCTGCCTCTCCTCTCGGGCGTTCACCAGAGATGGCTCCTGCTGCCTCCATCCAGGGGAGAGGGTCCGGGCCACGGCTTCCACTTTCAGCCCCTGAAACGACAGTGACCCCACCTAGAGACTCTTGTGCAGGACCAAATTCCAGTGAGGAGTGAACACAGCAACGGAGTCACTCTACAGAGCTCTGCAAATACAGCCCATGTGGCACTCTTGGTCCAACTCCACCCTGTCTTGTTTTTTTTTATTTGTTTGTTTGTTTGGGGGCCACAGCCAGCAGTGCTCAGGAACTACTCCTGGCTATATGCCCTGTTGGTGCTTAGAAGACTTCAGTGCCTGGATTTGAACCGGAATCAGAAGCATGCAAGGCAAGTGCCTTAACCACTGTACTACCTCTCTGATCCTCCACCCTTCTCTTAGACAATATCTTTCTCAACCAAGCAGCCACAGGAGAAATAAAGGGCATATCAGGGTAAGTGTTTTCATATAACTATACAGATATCAGTGCAGAAAGAAAAGATATGGAAAAAAAGGTGAGCATAGTGAAAGGAATGGAACCCACCCAGAACTTTACAAATAATTGCTTCTGGGGCATAACAGACTCATGGGCTCATTTATATCAGCTGTGATCAAGATAAAACAAAATTTAGAATGAAGGTGGGAAAAATCAGAAAATAAAATGAACATAAAGAACTGCGTAGAAAACTACACTCAAGGCATCAGAGAGGTAGTATAAAGGATAAGGTGTTTGCCTTGCATGCAGCCAACCTAGGTTTGATAGCTGGAATCTATCCACCAAGCACTGTCTGAAGTGATTCCTGAGTACAGAGTCAGGAGGAACCCCTGAGCATCACAAACAAAAAAAAATTAAAATCAGTCTAAATACAGATTGCTGTGGATTAAATAATTAGTTCTGATAAAAGGACACGTTGTATGGATCCCTTCAAGTTCCTAAGTGGAAGAGACCATGTTTTTAGTTCCCTACTAATAGGAGATTCAGTGAAACTTGAAAAATGCAATTAAGGCCAACTAGAAATAGTATGAAAGGGGTTAAAGCTCTTGCCTTGCATGACGCTGACTCCAGTTCAATCCCGGCACCTCACAAGATCCACCAGCACTGCCGGGATCACCCCTGAGCACTGTCATTTGTGGCCCAAATCACAAGCCCCTACTTCACAAAATGAAATGAAACCAAAGCTTCAGTCATTATTTGTTGACACACCCTTCTCCCAGATGACAACTGTGAGAAGGAGCTGACCAAGAGACAGGGCAGGGATGAAGGGCGCACAGACAGTACCTAGGCTAGTAAGTGAACTGAGAGGCTCTGTAGAGCAAATAATCTGGGCGAGAATGAGACATTTCCAATCCCAGAGGGAGGGATGTACCATGATAGTAAAGGGGCTGGCTGCAGAGGCCCTGGGTTCAACCCAGCATCTCTGTCTCTGTCTCTGCCTCTCTCTCCCTCTCTAGGTTGGGGAGGAGTCTCCAGCTCACCTGGAATTCTGGGGCCACCCCCACCCCTCCTCCCCTGCCCTCCCGATTCTTTTCCGCCAGGCAAAGTCCCTGAAGAGATCTTTCTGACATCCAGCCTCCGTCTCTTGTCCAAAGTGCACTCATGAATTCCAGTGAGAACTGGATATAAAGCACATTTGTCTCAAACACACTGGACCCCCACCAGCTCAAAACTCTGCTTGCAGACACAAAACCACACGAGAGGCAGGATCCTGGGTGATACGGGGTCCTGAAGGCCACGGGACGCAATCTTTTCATCCGATGACTCTTAATCTTGTCAGGGAAAGCGTAGGACTGGGGAGTCAGATTGGGGCCAAATGGCTTAAGTGGCTGTTCGAGGGCTTTATGCTTCAGTTTTGAAAAACAAAACAAAAAAAAAAACAGATGGCAGGGGAAGTAGGAACAGGAGAGCAGAGGTCTTGCGTGTGGAAGGCCCTGGGTAAATTCTGAGCCCTTCTTGCCCCAGTGATAGGGTAGCTAGCAAAACTGAAAGGAAAAAAAGTTAGCTAATAGATGAGGCCAGACTTGGAAAGGCATATATTCTGGTTATGGAAAACCTGCTTTTACCCAAGAGAGAGGAAAAAGAGAGAAATGAAAAATTTCATGTTTCTCAAAAAGAAGCAGGCTTGATTTTTATTCTACCGCTCCAGCTCCCACTATTCATTTTATTATTTTATTATTCATTATTATCATTTTATTATTCATTTATTTCTTTTTAGTGTTTGGGCCACACCTGGTGGTGTTCAAGGCCTAATTTTTGTTTTTTGCTTTTTGGGTCACACCTGGCGATGCACAGGGGTTACTCCTGGCTCTGCACACAGGAATTACCCCTGGCAGTGCTCAGGGGACCATATGGGATGCTGGGAATTGAACTCGGGTTGGCCGCGTGCAAGGCAAACGCCCTACCCACTGTGCTATTGCTCCAGCCCCAAAGGCCTAATTTTTGGCTCTGACCTCAGGGATCACTCTTGCTGGTGCTCAGGACCATCTGGGGTGTTGGGATGGAACCCAGGTCAGCCACATGCAAAGCAAGCGCCCTGACCGCTATGATATGTCTCTGCCTCCCCCAGCCCCCATGATTTTAGTAACAGATGTAAGGTTCAAAGATGAAGGCTCTTTACTGTGCAGCGAGCGGTCTTGCACTCGGGCAGAGTGTGACTTTTTAGAGGCTACCCTGCACCTTCTCAGCACTTCCTGCAGTCTGAAACCGTGTGATTAATGTGCTGATCTGCCTCTTCCCCAGGATAAGGTTAAGCTCCATGTGGCAATGACTCCCTCAAACCCAAATTTTAGTAAACGTTTGACTTATTATGTTCAGGCTTGGCAGAGAGAGCTTTCCCCAGTGGCCTGAAACTTGCCCTGAAGAAAGTCTGAGAGATGTAGGTGGATTGCTCGCCCTGCATCCCACCGACTGGCTCAAACCCTCAGCACCACAGAGCAGCCCCCCGGCCACCCAGCTTGGTTCCTTCCGAGCACTGCAGATGTGGTGGAACATGCAGATGTTTCCACATCACATTACAACCAGGAAGGCATCGTTCAAGCTACTCATCACCACCTGCAAACTAGAACCGGTTCTGGGGTCTGGACCATCATTGAAGCAGCCCCGTTTCACAAACTGGCTGCGCGCTCTGTTAACTCTTTCAGTAGCGCCTTCAGACCCTTCTGCATTTCCTTCCGGCGAGTCAAAAGACGCTTGATGACGAGGACGGGCCCAGGCCATCCCGGGGACAGCAAGCGCCCGCCGCGGGCTGGGCTTCCGGGTCCCCAAGAGCCCCGAGCCCGAGCCCCGCGGGCGAGCGCGCCCGCCCCGACCTCCCCCGGCCCTGGGCACCTGCGGCCTCGGCGCGTCCAGCGGCCGCTCCCAGGCCTCCAGCAGCCGCACCGCGTCCTCGCCGCTGGCCGGCTGCCGCGCGCGCACCCGGGCCTGCAGCTGGGCGGGCAGGATGCTGAGGAACTGCTCCAGCACCAGCAGCTCCAGCATCTGCTCCTTGCTGTGCACGTCGGGCCGCAGCCAGCGCCGGCAGAGCTCGCGGAGCCGCCCCAGCGCCTGGCGGGGGCCCCGGGCGTCGGGGTAGCGGAAGGCTCGGAAGCGCCGGCGGGAGTGCTCGGGGCCGGGCCCGGGGCAGCAGCCGGGCGCCGCGGCCGCCGCCTCCAGGCCCGCGCTCCCCTCCGGCTCGCCCTTGACGCGCAGGATGCCCGAAGGATCGTCCGCGGATCGGGCGCCCAGCGCGGGGCCCTCCTGCGACTCCCTCGCCATCCCCGGCTGGGCCAAGGCCGTGCCCGGACCGAGCACGCTAAGGCGGGGAGCTGCGTTTCTGCAGAAAATTCTCGAAAGGTGGGAAATGCCTATCTGCCAGTCGCACGGAAAGGGGTCCCCCAAGGAGCGGCCGCGGGGGTTTCTCTCGACAGCCCGTGCCCGTTGCAGGGGGTCCCTCGGCATCCCCGGGAGCCCCGGGCTTAGTCTCCCCTGGGTGCGCGCGTCCGTGCCCTCGCGGCCAGGCGGGTCCACCCGAGCCGCCGCGGGAAGCCGCCGTGGGAATCCGAGCGACTTCCTTGGCTCTCTAGGAAGCGCCTCTCGGTGGTCGCCACGAGTTAACCCTTTAGCATCTCCGAGCCAGCCCTCCAGGTCCCGCCGTTCTGGGGAGGAGGATGAAAGGGGGTCCGGCCCCAGTGGAAGAAAGGACCGAGAGTTCCCGTCCTGGACCGATGCTGCCGCGGCCTCGCAGCTCTGATGTCAGCGTCGCTAGCTGCAGGCTTCATGTAATCAATGTTGCAGGCAAGAAAATGGGTTTGGGGCCAAGGGGCTGATAGAGTTAAGTTGGGGTGCACCTTTGGAACCTAAACCAGCTGGAAGGTGTGGGAGACTTTGAGAGACTGTTGTTACTGTTTTTGGCATATCAAATTTGTCATGGGGAGCTTACCAGGCTTTGCCGTGCCAGCGGATACTCTCCATAGCTTGCCTGGCTCTACGAGAGGAGTGAAGGAATCAAACCTGGGTCGACCGCATGCAAAGCAAATGCCCTACTCACTAGCAACATAAAAATATTTTTATGTTCCTTACACTTGCAAAGGGAATACAAAATTGTTTTTTTTTCTCCTTTTTTCTTTTTGGACTTTGTTCAAGGCAAGAGCCTTACCCACTATACTATTGCTCTGGCTTGATTGTTTTTATTTCTTGAGGAGCCTGTTTCTTGATTTTGCTTCTACAAAAGATCATTTTTATGACACTCACTGAAAAACTGGCTTATGATATTTGAAATGGACACTGATGCCTATAGTTAATCAATTCACACATTTTACATCTTGAAGGATATAGAAATTGGGTTATTTATGAGTGTTTTTCCTTTTATCTTTCTTTATACATTAAAAACCAGAAATGACATTTTATTAGGGAGGATAAATAAAATAAAGATAGATAGCCAAAAGTTTCTCTGGGAAAATATGTCCAAAGGATTGAGAGTGGAAAGATAAGGAAAAGACTCAAAGTCCTTTCAAGTTGAGATTATTGACTATTTCTAAAAGACATGGTCATAATGTAATATTTTTCATTTGGTTAGTAACATTTAGATTCATCCAGAAATATAGGACAATGATTAAGGCACTTGCCTTACAATCAACCTCATGGATTCAATCTCTCGCACCACATAAATTCCACTGGGCACCACTGGGAGTGAACCCTGAGCAAACAGCCAAGAGTAAGCTCTGAGCTAAGCATGGTGTGGCTTAAACCCCCTCCACCAAAAATACAACTATAGGAGGGAGATATAGCATATATTACCTTTTTCTATGACTCCTAACTAAGATAAAAAGATAA
>JAOXYA010000022.1:22254258-22271447 GCA_028565675.1 Sorex palustris
TTTGGAGAATAAAATAGAGCAAGGGAAGTAAATTTATTTCGTCCCTACAAATGCTCTACTGCTGACTAACACTCAAAGATCCACTCCCACAACTTTACTTCCTGGAAAGCAAAGACTTTTTTTTGCATGAAAGAAAAAATTTTTCTTCGGTTTTATTTTAGATTTACAGCTAGTCAAATCAAAGATGACCTCTCTGATAGTTAAAGAGGAAATGAGTGCGAGATGCAGAGGGAAGGAAAGTTTCCTAATCCCCTTCCCTCCAGATAGGTTTGTTGCAGTAGTTCTGTTGGAAATGGAACAGTAAGTAACACCCAAACTGGCAAAGTAAGCTTCACATTCTTTTTGTTGTTCTTGTTCAATTTGAAAGATCTGATAGGCTTTATCAAACGTTGACCTGGACAGCATCACATGAATCTGACAAACAGAAAGTCTTAAGAAAAAAAAAAAATACAGACTGGAGGGATTTTGTAGTCAAAGGGGATGCCATAGTTATTAGCAAAGGAAAGTTTATTTTAGGTAAAAACAAAACCCCTTTCCTTAGGGGAAAGCAGGGGTGATTGGTCAAACTCACTAGCACTGATCTGAAAACCCCAGACTGATTCAATTTTTACTTTTGGGAAAGAGAAAACTGCTACTAGATGAATTATAATGGGACTTGGAAAGAACAATTTCATGTTGGGCCTTTATTATATTTAATCAGTAACCAATAAATGTGAAAAAAGCAATTTTCTGAGAAGGGCTTGACAAGTGCTCTTGCTGCCTTTCAATCATTTTTCTAGTACAAAGTTCGACAGAATGAGCATTGAATTATTTTCACTTTCATGAGAAGTGCTCAGAAGAAAAATTTTTCAAACCCCATTGCTTCCATAAATTTCCCCAAGTGGAATTAACTAGTTTCTTTCTTTCAAAGCTTTTAAACGCACTACTCACCTGCCTATCAAATGCTTCAGGTGTAGGTATTTCAAACATGACCACAGTAGAATATAGTATGGTTAAATATTTTAATAAATGAAAATAAGGCACTGTTTGATACATATATATTTGGGGGATGGGGCAAAAGGCCGTACCCAGTGATGCTCCTGGATCTGTGCTCAAAAATCACTCATAGTGGGCTCAGGTGCGCAGATGGGAGATAGACCAGGGGTTGGCTGTGTGCAAGGCTAACACCCTACCTGCTGTATATATCACTCTGGTCCCATGTTCTATACATTTTTATTAGTGAGGTTCAACCTTTAATACGTAAGAAATTTTTACTTCTTCCTTAGTGAACTGCCTACCGAAATTTTATTGTTCATCTTTTTTTTATAAAATATATAAGCCTTTGTGATAGCTCATTAAGAACCCGGGCAGAAACTTCATTGATGAGAATCCATTTAGTTCCTTAAATATTTAGTGAATCCATCTCATTAAAACTGAAGCTGCACGGTCTACAGTAGCTAAGCACATGCAGTGTCCTTGTAGAGTATGTGGTTTTGGTTTGGGGGCCAAGCCCAGCAGTACCTGTGTAAACCATGTCATGATTGCAATCCATCCCAGCGTCCCCTGTGCGAAGCATGAACTCTAGCCCTCTGAGCCATCTCCCTGGCCTGGGCATTTCTTACCTTATGTTCCATCCTTATTTGTTTTTTCAAAATACAGTGTCTTTTGGGTAATTACGTGAAATAAATTAATCTAAATATTTTATTATTTAACATTCTACACTGGCTACACGGACACACAGACACACACACACACACGTGCATCTTTTTGATTTTTGAGGCCACCAGAGTGCTCAGGGCTCACTCCTGATGAACTGGGGAGATCATATGGGGTGTCAGGGAATCCAACCTGGGTCAGCTGTGTGCAAACCAAGCACCCTATCTGCTCCAGCCCATATTATATTTTTATGAAAACATCTTTTGTGGATTTTGAGAGGCTCGAGTAATTTAAAATAGAGATACAAATTGAGATGCAGTTATTATTTGAAATGGGATTTATCATAAATTGATAGTTGAACTTTCCTAGGTATTTTTATGTATGCTTTTTTTTTGCTTTTTGGGTCACACATGGCATTGCACAGGGGACCATATGCGATGCTGGGAATCGAACCCGGGTCAGCTGTGTGCAAGGCGAACGCCCTACCTGCTGTGCTAATGCTCCAGCCCCCTGTAGGCTGAGAGATTTTTAATGCTAATACAGAAGGCATGGTTGGGGCATGTGTTCTACATGAACTCACTGGTTCAATCCCCAGAACAAGTGATCCCTGGGCAACCAGCTAGTAGCTCCTGTACCTAGCCAAGTTTTAGGCCAAACAACAAAAATATTTTAAGCATTTTAACAAAATATATTGAATAAGATGTATTAAAAATACTCACTTAAAATATTCTGGCAGTGGTGATGCCAGGGACCAAACCTGGTCAGCTGCATGCAAGGCAAGCATCCCACCCCCCAGTACAATACACCCACTGTACTAACTCTCTGGCCTCCTTCACACACTTATATTGTCATAGGTATAGCAAAAGCTAACTTAAACCTGGTAAGGCAATGAATCAGAACCTGACCAACTCACAATCACAGGATGAACCAGTAGAGCTGTGCAAGTCTGAACATTTTTCTTGCACCAGATAGGACAAGAAAGTAAGTTCATTTACATGGAAGTAAGCCACTGGCCAATCAAGACTCTGAACCAATAAGGAATACCAAGACCAATGAAACCACCACCATGTAAACAACATCCATATTCACTTTATTCTCAAACAGAAAGGCATGTACTCAAAGAGAATTAGGACTAAGAACCATCACAGGGGGTTGCTCAAAGTGCTCTGACCCCAGAATGCTCCAGGATCCAATGGTCACGGGAAGGAAAGCCCCCCATGTACACGTCAGAAAGGTCAATTCCCCCACCCCCGAAGGAGATGGCAGAGGAAAGGAGGGGAAAGTTGACGACTCCCCGGAGGAGGTGCACGGATGGTGGCGGACTGACCGTCAGTCCACAGAGGTGAGACGGAAGCGAACACTGGGTGGTTTAGGATAAAAATTTATTCTGGGGAATGTGTATCCAGCACCGGGATAACTTTTCATTAGAATGAAGGGAGCAGAGGGACCTCAGAACAGATCGGACCGAAGAGCACGTGGGTTAGAGCATTATCTCATGAGGGAGGTGGGGCCATTTCCCACCATAACCGTAAACGAACTGTAACTAACCCAAACACAGAGGCCTCTGGCACAGAGTTAACCAAACTAGGGCAGGTTGGGACCAGGGGAAGAGGCAGATCCCCAGAAAGAAGGTGCTCCCTCCTCAGAGACTCTCACGCCTCGGGGAGCGGGTGGAGCACTGGAGGCGGAGCCCTGGAGGCATCTGGGGACAGCTCCCAATCTGCGTGGGGAGAGGAGGGCCGAGAACCAGCTGGACATCATGTCCCCACCGCAAGGGCACGGAGGGCGGGAAGGTGACCCGGCCGCGACAGCAGCTAGACGCCCCCAGCCTGGTGGGGTGTGGCCAGCGGCCCCTCTGGCCTGGCAGGCCTCCTCACGGGGAGGTCTCCATGGAATGGCCGTGACTGCCCACGTGGCCGGAGAAGCCGGCGATGCCGCTCATGGGGCAGATGACGAGCGGCGCGGCGCTCTTCCCGCCCGAGTAGCTCAGGCTGAAGTAGGGCCGCACGGGCCCGCAGAAGGTGGCGTGCGAGAACGTGAAGGTGTGACACCGCTCGGTCACGTTGTAGAAGGAGACCTCTCCCGCGTCATAGTCCAAGAAGATGCCCACCCGCTGGAGAGGGGTCCGCAGGGGCAGGGCCGTCATCGGGGAGGTCAGGGCCCAGTACTCCTTGCCGTACCACAGGGACACGGCCCAGAATCCGTTCTGGGGGGCCGAGGTCACGCCGCCCTTCCTGCACACGGAGTCTTCGCACACGCCGATCGTCCACTTGGCCTTGTCGCCCACCTCCACCTCCCAGTAGTGGCGGCCGGCGATGAAGCACGGGGAGCCCAGCACGCAGGGGAAGAGGTTGAAGCGCTCGGGGTTGTCGGGCAGGTCCTGCTGGAGGTAACTGTAGCGCACCTGCCGCAGGTTCTCGGACAGGATGAGGCTGGGGTAGGCCGTGTCGGGATCCAGCGTCACGTCCACTGCGGAGACAGAGCAAAGGGCGGGTCAGCCAGGGGCCGCGGGAACCCGCCCCGAATCACCGTGTGGCCTGGCCGGCAAGATCAGGCCGGTGCTAACGTGTGGATGTGGGGAAAACACGCTGGAGCCAGGCAGCTCAGGCCGAGGGCAAGGGACTGAACTTGTATTCGTCGGCCCCTCTTTCAATCCCGCTTCAGTCCCTCCTTTCCACAGAATCTGGACTCATCCTACCCAGGCGCCAAGATCTTCTTAAATCTAGGTCAGACCCGCATTGCTGTCAAAGTGACAGGGTGTCTGGGGTTGCTGTGAGGGTGCGCGAGCGCCGCGCTTCCCTTTCCTTCCCTTCCGTCGCTAGCCCTGGTAGGGAGAGCTGCCTGCAGTCGCTGGGCAACGCTCTCTTGCTTCGAAAGCACAAGGACACGGCGGGAAGGGCGCTTGCCTTGCACACGGCCAACTGGGGTTCGAGCCTCCGCATCCATCCGGTCCCCGAGCACGGCCAGGAGTACTTCCTGGCTGCAGAGGTAGGAGTACCCGAGCACTGCCAGTTGGGAGCCCAAAACAAAAAATCCCGAAGCTACTGGGCCACGTTCTCTCCTGTGTTCCTCACCTCGTGTTCAGGAGGAAGATCCTCCAACCTTATCCTTCCAAGGCTGAGTGCAGACAGGCTAAGATCCGGGACAGGAAGTGCGTGGAGGCCACCTGTCCTGGGTCAACTCTACAACAGCCTCCAGGTCTCGGCTCAGGTCACGGGTAAACCGGAGCCTGGAACTCCCAGGGCAGGACGCCTCACGCGCTTTCATCCCCTCTACACACTGCAGTCTGGGACCGCAAACACATGAAAAGCGACCGGGGTGTTTTGGAGTGGTGGCCGGTCGCTTTTACAACGCGTGGGACCTGAAGATGGAAACTTAGGCCGTTTTCGTTAGCGCTCGCGGCAGTGTTAGGCTCGGAGGTCTTTACTCCTTTCCCTGGACCTTCTGCCTCCTGTCACCTACCTGAGTATAACTGAGCCTCTCTCAATTCTGAAAGAACAAAAGAGAAAAGAGCAGTTACTTACGGCAGGCCTAGAGCATCCCAGGAGCACCTGAGGGGGCTCAGCTCAGAAGCTTCCGGAAGCCAGGCCCGCCTTAGAAACCCGATTACGTGAGCCACGTCCCCACTTCTTCACACAACTGCTGACTCCACCCTCCAGACACACGCTGGGAGGAAGAGGGACAGGCCACTTTGGCACAACCACCACCACAGGCCTGACCGGGCGACAGAGGCGTGAGACCAGGGACTGAAGAGTCCACGGACGTGGCAGCTCTGCAGGGGAACCCTGGTCCCCAGGCCCTGCTGGCCATCCCTGCTCCCGGCGGAGGCATGGGCAGCACGCACTACGTCAGGGCAAAGCACACTACCTAAAAGGCAGGCGGTCTGTAACGGACAAGGCATTCACGCACATACTTTCTCAATCACCCTCTAAGTGGCAGGAGAAAAGTCAAAATTAATGGGAAGAGATCAAGGATGGTCCGTCCTAAAGCAAGAGCACAAGTGCTCTCATCCAGTCCAAACGAACGGGGTTTCTCTCTCTCCACACGCTCTGCTTGGGGGACCATGTAGGCATCTCCTAAATCTAGATCGCTAGCAGTCCAGACAGGACGCGTCTGCAAAGATACAACGCACACACGGAGTCAGCACACATGGTACAGGAGAGGACCAGGAAGCAAACGGGCAAGAGGCTCTCTCACGGAAGGACTCCAGATCCCACACGTCTCACAGGGGCCGCAGCGCTGAGGAGACGGCCAGCTGCCGAGGGAAGGAGGCGCCCGAGGAAGAGCTGGTCTAAGGACCTGGGACTAGGTCTAAAGGCGCTGAAGCAGACAGCGCCAAGACAGGAACTACCATTCCCTCTCCAAGAGCAGCAGCCTGCAGTGCTGACGACCTGTCAGGAGCGGCAGGCCCTAGTCCAGACACTGATCCCGCCGTTCTCTGCTCCCGCTCTCCCTGGAGGGGCTGCCTCAGGGGTTTTGGTCGCACGGATGCCCACCAGCTTCAGGGGAATGTTATCCGGGACAATTTCTGTTCACTCTCTTCCCCAAGAAAAACAGAAACGAACTCTTTCTGTACTAATTCATTTTGGAACGCCTATTTCCCCCGCCGACGTAGATGAGAGAATGGCCTCTCAAGAGGTTATTAGCTAAAACCATTCCCAAAGCAAACGATACGAAATACCAGGGAAGGCTGGCCTGTGGGGCGACCCTCCCCTACTCCCCCACTTCTAATGCGAACGTGCACCTCCGAGGAAACCGGCACCAAAAGCCCATTAAGTAAAGAAACTTACCTTGGATTTTCTCCATATCCGACTGCATTTTTTCTAAAGGAAGAAAAGAAGATCTTGAGTTTGCATTTCCCTCTGGATG
Organism: Sorex palustris; assembly: GCA_028565675.1. Taxonomy (NCBI): domain Eukaryota; kingdom Metazoa; phylum Chordata; class Mammalia; order Eulipotyphla; family Soricidae; genus Sorex; species Sorex palustris. The sequence continues at coordinate 22,260,763 of JAOXYA010000022.1, forward strand.
GAAAACACCCCCCACAGCCTTCCGGGCTCCGCACAGACCTTCGGAGGCTAAGTCCTCCGCCTCACGGAGCTCTCTCTCACATTACCTGTGAATTGCTTCAGACTCTCGGTCAAGAACAGACATTTCTGGGCAAAAATGTGGATTTTCTCCTGCAGATCTGGAGGTGTGATCCAAGGTTCCGGGATCCTGATCCTTTCAGCCCTGAGTTCAAAGAGAAAAACAAAACACAAGTGACCCCTTGTAGCCCAGCCATTACACAGGCCAGCAAGGAGCCTGCTCCGGACTCTTCTTGATTAGGTCCCCACACTTATTTGGCCCGCATCCCACTTTCAGAATAAACATTCCTCAGCGCCCTTCTGGAAATCGACCTGAAGCCAACAAACAGGAAGTGTCCCGAAGCTGCAGCCAGACTCTTAAGACCCTCCGCCCCATCATTCCATGGTTCCTTAACCATGGACGATAGGGTCCCTCTGTGATCCCTGTGACAGATGTCATCAAAGCTGGCAGGGGAATCCCAGGGAAGGAAGCCCGGTCTCAGGGGCTCTGGTCGGGAAAGAGCTGAGAATCGGAGGCGACCTGGCGCTTCCTCATGTTAGCAGAAGTGCCCAGGCTAAGTGACTAGAGTTCTGAGGAGGGAGTCGACCTCTGGGAGCTTGTGGTGTTGGGGAAAAGGTGCACAGGAGGTACAACTAACAACAGTAAGTCACAGTGCCTCAATAGGAACAGTAAAGCCGGTTCAGGGACTAAGACTCCAGGCCACGGGGCAGCAGCTGAGATGGGCCGGCCCTTCCCGTCTCCCTGCCCGCTTGGGGTCCTGGCTGTCACGCCCACCATCTGCCATCTCAGCACATCCAATCACCTAGTACCGAGACTCCCAGAGGAATCTCAAGATGGACTAGCTCCCTACAGAGATATCTCTGGGCCCCAACTGTCTACAATTTTAGAATTCCAGAAGCACGTGGTCCTGTGACCTCCCATGATATTCACAGTAAGCAACAGAAAATAAATTATCTAACATCTGCCTCTGGGAGGCAGGCTTGAAAATAAAATTAAAGAAAGTAACCAATCTTGCCAGGAACCACCACACAGGACTGGCAATGCTCAGGGATCACTCCTGGGGGGCTCGGGGGACCATATGGGATGCCGGGAGTTGAACCTATGTTGGCCACATGCAAGGCAAGCGCCCCACTCGCTGTACTATTTCTCCAGATCTCTCAATTAAGCATAAATCTCAGGCCCATGAAATTCCCAAGTTTCCTGTCTTGCAGAACTCACCAAAACCCGAATGAGAGAAAATTCCAGTCTCTTCGGCCTCTACTGCCCAGTGAGGGCAGAACTAGACTGGCATGGAGAAGGGACAGGTGGCTGGAGGCAGTACAGTGGGTAAACTACGAACTTTGTACTGGGAAAACAGGGGTTCGATCCCTGCTGTCGTAGGGACCCCTGCCCACTTCCCAGGAGTTAAGTCTGAGACTTTACTGGGTGTGGCCCACAGCTCAAGAAGAAACCAATAAAATGGGTCAGGTAAAGGGCCACTTTGCTGGGGTCATCTGGTGGAACTCGGACAAACTTTAGTTTGTCTCCACCCCTGGGAGCCTTAAGAACCTCAAGATTTTCTGTTTGTGTTCCCGCAGTGTTTAGGGACCAGAGAGTACAGAGGACTGAACCCGCAGCTCCATCCTCTGAAACACATCCCCAGCCAAGGACCTTAATTCTGTCACCTTGATTCAATCTGTAAGGCCCTCCTGGCCCCCAACATCTCAGAAGTTCCTGGACTGTCAACCTGCATTTTCTAGGGAATTTTCATCACCCCACATCTTATTTTAGCACCTGATGCCAGTTTCTCCCCAGGCCTGCCTGAGCACGGCACTGAGGCTGCCCCAAGGGCTCTCGCCTCCGTGTGCGAGCACAGCCGGCCCTGGCTTCTTGTCATCAGCATGTGGTGAGCCCGGGTGACTCTTTCTCTCCATTGATGACAGTGGAGCAACAGGAGACTCCTAGCTGCACACTGGCCTTAGGCCCCTCGTCCCCCCAGCACTGAACAAAGAGGCGGGCGAGACAGTGAACTGCCCAGCATGGCATCGGGAGGCGGCCCTGGCAATGTGGACAAACCTGTCAGTTTCGAGCCTTTCCCGGGACTGTCCTCAAGGACCATCAGCACCTCCTGGGGCTCCCTCTGCTCCACCCCACCCCAGCCCGGAACCCCGGGTGTGACCAAGAGGGACTGCAGTTCACGCCTGCCTGCAGCCGTCTATGTCACCTGGGCCCTTCTGGGCTTTGGCAGTGCCAGCTGTGGCGGGGGTGAGCACAGGGGAAGCAACTGTACCTGTTGAGTGTGTCCCCGATGTCCTGTGAAAGAAAGGAAAGACAAACCGTGAGGTCATTGTTCTTTGGTTCTCTTCGCAGACGTCTGCTGAGAACCCACCTGTAGCCTGGCCCTCCCCGGAGAAATGAGGGAAACACGACAAGTCCTCAGAGGTGAGGACTGACAAACAGGTTCGGCATGGGAATGTCAACCACTTTCTGGGTCCTCTTGACAACAACACGGTGATTTCAGATCGGCTAACTCAAGCCCCTTCCCCGACAAGGGCCTACTGCTCGGAGGCTTTGGTATTGCAGTCCCGTAATTTTACACACACAGAAAAACTGATAGATCAAACCATCTTAATTTTAGAATCTTTTCAGAATCACTTAATATTATACATCCTTATATTCTGAGTATATTCCTTAAGAACAAGTACATTTTCTTATGGAACTACCTACAGCAGACCTCGATCTCAAAGTGAAAACTGATAAAATATACTGAGCTAATCCATAAGCCGTTCTTTTCTTGGTTTGGAGGGCCGTACCCAACGGTGGCAGTGCCTGGGGACAGAGTCTGGGGCTCCAGAACAAGAAGCACATGGGAAACTCAGCAATACTGGACGATTCAACTCTCAGGCCAGAAATGGTTTCAGCCCAGTGTTGATGGAGACCAAATGGTCTGGGTGGAAGGCCAGGGTCATTACGGGTCTAACTCGGGGCCCTGCTTCTGCAAGGCATGCACTGACTCCTGAATTTACAAATTATCTCCAAAAAAACCCCAGTTTCGCTTTCCTATTCTTTAAGCTATACACCCTAGAGTGCTTGGGGCGCTGGCCCTGCACTCGGGAGTTACTCCCAGAGGGGCTCAGGGGGGCACGTAGGGTGCATGCCAGGCAAGACCCCTCCCGGCTGTACTATCTCTCCGGAAGCTTTCTAATTCTTGTACTTACAATCTTTTTCTCTTTTAGTTAGAACCGCCAGGACAGGGTGAAGGCAGCACCTGGCTCAGACCAGGCCTCAGTGGAAAATGCCTCACGAATTTCTCCAGTAAGCTTCAGTCCTCTCTCCTTTCCCAGGGCATGTCTCCTCGGATCCTCACAGTACCCCGTCCCGTGAAGGAGTACCGCAAACCCCACAGTGCGCTCACCCTGGCGGCACATCCGTAACCGCACAGACAGCAGGCACAGGAGCCCAGCGCGACCTGGACAGGTGGTGTGCACATCTCCGCGGCCTGTTTTAAGGTTCACAGCAGCCCAGTGCACCACGGCCAAGAGCAGAAACTAACCAAGCGCTACCAACTCACAGATGCGTGAACAAAACGGGCACGAACCCACACCAGGAGTACCGTGCCAGTGCTGACACCTGCGACAATGTGCAACAAGGCTTGCGAAAGTCCACCCGAGGGCCCTGAGATGTGTGCCCTGCCTGCAGCTGACTCTAGGTCACCCTGGGCTCTCATCGTGGCCCACCTGAGAGCTGGCCACGGCTCCACGCGCACCAGATCCCACACCCCAAGCCCAGACAGAGAAGACCGGTTGGCAGGACGCCTATTAAATGGGTACGAGGTTTCCTGCTCGGGGGACAGCGTTCTGCAATCTGAGAGTGGGACGGGTGCACGAAGCTGCCGATTTCCTACACACCTGGAAGTGGCTGGAGTAACATGCAGGGGGCACGTCCTCTTGCAGTGCCCGAAGCAACCAAAGCCAGGGATAGACCCTGAAACCCTGTGGGTGTGGCCCCCAAACAAAAATAAAAATGGGGGTCCGGGAGTCGAAGACCAATGAAATTATGGCAACTGGTTGGATTATAGTGTGGGCTGGGCACCACGTACTGCTGTTTCAGTTCGTAAGCTTGACGGTCTGGTCATTATGCAAGAAATGTACTTGTTCTGAGGAAACATACGCAAGAATGTAAAAATGCAACAACCGGGGCTGGAGAAAAGAGTACAGGGGACAGGGCACCCCATATGGTCTCCTGAGCATTGCCACGAGTGATCCCCGAAAGCAGAGCAAGGAGTTATGAGCACCGGTAGGTGTGGCCCAAATACCAAAAAACAAGGGAGCAAGAGATCGCGGTAACGACCATCTATCTAGTGGTACTGAAGGTGGCGTCCAATGACATGGTCAGTCTGGGATGAGGACGTAAGACTCCTCTGCACAAGCAGCTTTTGTGTGTCTGAAATGAAGTGACAGATTTCAGATCAAGTCAGGGAGAGGGCCCAGGGGATGACAGGGCAGGCAGGGCATTTGCCATGCTTGTGGCCGACCCAGGTTCCATCCCCGGCATTCCATATGACTCCTTGTCCCCCGCGGGGAGTGATCCCCGAGTGCAGAATCCTTCATCAACCACGAAAACTTCAGACATGGAACCAGTAACTGCTGGACTGAGCGGGCCAGGTGGGACGCCTGTCGTGCACATGCAAAACCCGGGTTCAAGTCCGGGTACCACCTACGAGCCCCACCCGCCCAGCCGGGATCCCACCTGCAGGAGTTCCCGCGTCGGCTGCTGCTGCTTCTCCTCCAGCTGGGCGATGAGGCCGCTGAGGTGGGAGATGTTGCAGGAGAACTGCGTGATGGCGCCGTTGATGCTGTTGTAGATGGCCAGGTCCAGCTCCTCCAGGCGTGCCAGGAGGCGGTACTCGTGCTCCTTGAGCGCGTGGTAGAGCTGCTCGAACTCCCACACGATCTTCTCCCGCTCCATCTGGGTCAGGCTCTGAGCGAGGACAGGAAGGGGCCTGAGCAGAGGGGACTCCCCCACCTCGACGCCGCTGCAAGAGGGCCCCGAGGAGGCGCTCTAGGCACCCAATAGGCATCTTGGCCACTGGCAGCAGTCCTGGGGCCGGGCTTTTGAGAGGGGGTGATGGCGAGGAGGGAGTGGGCACCCGTGTCCCACAGAAGTCAGGCTCCCATCACCTGCAGGTGGAGCGGCAGCTCACCTCGGTTCTCTGAAGACCGGGAAGGCGGGCCGGCAAGACAGCACCAGGCTGCACGCTCAGGTTTAATCCCCAGCACCCAGGCGATCCCCTCAAACCTGCCAGGAATGATCCCTGAGCACAGCATGGTATGACCCCGAAACAAACGAAAAAAAAAATTAAAAAATAAAGAATAGGAGGGGGGGGCCAAAGAGATAGTAAAGTAGGTAGGGTGCTTGCCCTGAAGGCACAGACTGGGCTCAATCCCCAGCACCCCAGATTGTCCCCCAAGCCTGCCAGAGGTGATCCCTGAATGCAGAGCTGGGGGTAAGCCCGGAGTATAATCAGGTGTGCCCCCAAACCCAAAGTGAAGGGGAAAAAAAAAAGACCAGAAGAGCTTTCGGGACCAAGGAAACAGGGAGAGAAAACCAGCGGTTCTTTCTGGTTGAAGCCAAGCCGGAGGTCAGAGAAGAAACCTGGGACCTGGGTTGTGGGACTGGCTGAGGGGCACGGAGCCTGGAAGTTCATGCGGGGAGGTTCTGGGAACACAGCCTGGGAGGGCAGCACATCAGCCCTGCCGGGAACCCGCACCTTCTCTCCGGACTCTCGGGGGCTGAGCACTGGCCTGGGGCGTGGCTCCCTCTTGGTGATTTGCCCGCCAGCGCCTGTTGGCCCTTCCTTCTGCAGCCACTTCGCGACAGGGATGTTCTAGCTGTGCCCTTTGTGACTCGGTGGTCTGGACCAAGACCCGGACCTTGTACAGATGAAGCCAGTGCTCCGTTGTGCGCTATGCCCAGCCCTGAAGCTCTGTTCCAGACAAAGGTCAGTCAGGTCCCTTTGTGCAGTCTCTTGCAGTAAAGGTTTATGGGGATACGGCCACATACACTCAGTATTTATGGCCGCGGCTGCTGGAACTCTGGAGACGGCAGGACCCAGAGGGTTTGTTGCTGCCTATTTCAACTCGAATCCTTCCCTCCAGCCACCCTTCCGGGTCACTCACTTCCAACACCGCGACACGCAGAGAACCTTTGCTGAGAATTTCTCATTTGCTCCTAACTCCTCAGCTGGACAAGTCGAAGTCACAGCAATAACAGAAACGGAAGATGAGTTGAGGGAGACCTTAAAGAGCAGTTAGCTGAGCGCCACCCAAAAAGGGTGGGTGCTACTGCCACCTTAGCTGGATAACTGTGCCCAGCTTGGGATGTTTCATACTCAGAACACAGCACTCCTTCCCCAACGGCCTCACTTGAAAGACATTCAGAGAGGCCAGAGATGCAGCTCAGAAGCACAGTGCCTGCCTTGCATGTGAGCTCTGGGAGGGAGGGAGAGGGCGAGAGAGGGGCTCAGAGATAACTCCTGGCAGGGTTGGGATGGGACGCCGGGAGCGAACTTGCAAGGCAAACCAACACCTGACCTGCTGGGCTGCTGGTCTAGGCTCCAGCCCCAGAGGGCAGTTACTGACCTGGCTGGAGAACCACCAGCCTAGAACCTTCCATCCTACAGATAAGGAAGCCGAAGGCCAGAGACTGCATTGCTCTCTCCGTCTGTCCAGCCAGCTGGTGCTTCTCGGACAAGGGCCGAAGGGCAGAGCCCCCTTCTCAGACCTCCCCGACAGTGCCACCGTGCGACATGCGGCCCGCAGGCTCTTGGGGAAGGTCCTCCATTCTCCACATCTATTTTCTTTTGGGGGAGTTGTTTTTTAGGCAACAACTGACAGTGCTCAGGGCTTGCTCCTGGCTGTGAGCTCAGAAGACCACTGAAGCTGGACAAGCCAAATGGTGGCCCCCCTAGGACACCCCCACATAATTGGGCACTGCAGTAAGTCCCCCCACCCTCAAATCTTTTATTACACATCCTCTACCCCAGCCAGGACAGAACGCTTTCTCACTAGACACCACTAGCTTACGTGGGAGAGAATACGGGGATTGTGCATGCAGCCAAGCCTGGTATGATCCACACCCCTGTGACCCCCACAGGAGTAGCCCCGTGGCACCAAACCATCAAAAGGAAAGGGGGATACCAGGAGGTTCGATCCATGGCTTGGAGGTCAGCCGCACACGCTAGGGGCAAAAGGCAGCTCAGATAGAGAAGGGAGCACCAAGTAAAGGGCGTTGGGAGGATCCTCCCAAGATGGGAGATGCATGCTGAAAGTAGACTATGGACCGAACAGGACTGCCACTCAATGCCTCTCTTGCAAACCACAGAACCCAAAAGGAGAGAGAGAACAAAGGGAATGTCCTGCCACAGAGGCGGGGTGGGATTGGGGGGTGGGAGGAATACTGGGATCATTGGTCTGAATGGGCACTGGTGGAGGGATGGGTACTCAATCATTGTATAACTGAAACCCAAGCACAAAAACTTATAAATCCACAGCTGTACCTCATGGTGTTTCACTAATAAAAATTAAAAAAATTAAAAAAAAGGGGGTAGGGGGAAAAACCCTGCTATTAGTCTAAAAGTTTCCTTTACATGGAGATGGGTATGGGCTGTCTCTCCATTTCCCCCAGGAGCATGTGGCCACACAACATCCTATACTATTCATAACAAGCAATACAAAACAAATTATTTACATCTGCCTATGAGGCAGGCTTTAGTGGTGGTGAGAAAATTCGACACAATGGTGGAGGGCACGTGTAATGATGGTGGGATTGATGGTGAAATATTGAATGTAATCAATTACTGTGAACGACTTCATGAAAATAAAACTGAAAAACAAATGTTTTCAAGTACAAACAGCTTTAATGGGAGAATATAATACTTTTATTTAAAAAAAAAAAAAGCTTTTAGGGGCTGGAGACATTGCAGTGGGTAGGGTTAAGGCGGTGGCCTTGCACGAGGCTGTGCGGCTCTCCGAGGTATAATCCTTTTGATCCCCCAGCACCAGCAGGATGATTCCTGAGTGCAGAGCCAGGACTAAGGGCTGGGGTGTGCCACGGGGTGTGCCCCCGCCCCCAATCAAAACAAGCAACAAAAAAGCTTTTAGTATTTCTCTTCCCCTCCCCGCAAAAAACCTTCAAAGACCTAAGTGGCGATGTATGTTATTGGTTATTGACGTCGTAGCTTTTGGGTTTACTTTTGAGTGTTCAAAGGAAACCTCAGCTACCGTGAGCACAACAGTACGGGAGGCAGGAAGTCATTACCCCCGAGAGAAGGGACAGCAGGGAGGGGACACAAAGTGCCACGCGGCTGCCTGTGCGGTCAGCTCGCTGCCACCAGCCCTGTCAAAGACCAGCCCCGGTCAATACAAAGACCTCGGTGGAAGAGGCCTCCAGGTCTGACCCCCAAATGGAGGAAGCCCTTGGTTCTCCAGGCTGAGCTCTCCTCGGCCACGCCTCCACTGACCCACCTTTGGGGCAGGCGAGCCGCACAAAAGCCTGGATGCAACATCAGCCTCCCGACAGGCAAGACGGAAGAGGAGCATGCACCGGGGCCGGAGCGATAGTACAGCAGGTAGGCCGTTTGCCTTGCACCTGGCCCACCTGGGTTCGATCCCTGGCATCCCTCATGGTCCCCCCTCGGCCAAAAAAAAAAGGGGAGGGGTGGCACATGCCCTTACCAAGAGTTCTGCGCGTGCCTGCTCGCCCTGAGCCCGCCGCCTCTTCTTTAAGTCTTTCACTCTTTTGAGATGGTCCAGCTGATTCTGAATTTGCTCCTGAGAAAAGCAAAAACAATGGGGGGTGGTCCAGATGAGGCCGTGTCACCACCTCACACCCCTTGCTTTCCTGGAGATGCTAAGTCCCTGGGGAGGGGGGGAGGAGGGAAGCTGACCTTGCCCCGCCCCCACCACCAAGAGTCCAGGGTCTCACCACACCTGGGACTCCAAAGGGGGGGGGGGGTCACTGCTCTGTGATCAGCCTCAGGGAGGAAAACGAAAGACCGCGTGGTGTGTGGACAGACCCCGAGGAAGGGGCAGCCAGGTAGTTCCCTCCCCCAGAAGCCTGAAGGAACCCTTGACGTTGCTCTTTCTTCTGGGGGGGGGGGGCGGGGGCAGGGGCAGGCTCCCCCGGGCCAGCGTTTTTGGGATGGTCATCGCTGTCGGGCGTAGGTATGGGAAAGCAACCCCACACGCCAAGCGAAGAACTGGGCAAGAGGGTGCTCCCACCGGCGCCCCTAGGGACCCGTTTGCCCCGGGGGACCCCCCCCCCCACCAGACGCTGAGGCCACGATTTCCAGGGGGCGGGGTGTGTGTGTGTGTGGGCAGTCCTGCCTGCCCATACCCGTGTGTATATGTGTGTGTGTGTGTGGGGGGGAAATCCTGCCTGCCCACACCCGACCGTTCACCCCTGCCCGCTCACATCCCAGGGGGCGGTGTGTGTGCGTGCGTGCGTGTGTGTGGGGTCCTGCCTGCCCGCACCCGACCGTTCACGCCACTCCCCCAAGCCCCTACCCGCTCACATCCCAGGGGCTTTACGGCCCCCCTCGGGCTGCACACACACAAAAAGCTGTTGCTTCTCCTCAAGCTCCCAGGACTGCAAGGGAGTGTGTGTGTGTGTTTGTGTGTGTGTGTTGGGGGGAGGGGGAGAGGCAAGTGCCGGGACGAGCCTTTCAGGGATGGGGCCCGTCGGGGGCGCCCTCGAGGGGTGTGTGTGTGTGTGTGTGTCCCCCTCCCCCCCCCCACACAACGAGTCGCGCGGGTCTCCCGGGCTCCTCCTCCTCCTCCTCCGGAGGGGCCGAGCACCAGGGGCGCCGGGCGGACCGCGGCTGAGGGAGGGGCGGGGGGAGGGGCGGCCGGGGCGGGGCGGGGCGGCGGGAGGACCCCCTCGGGGCGGCCGGGGGAGGAAATGACGGCGGGCCGGCGGCCCCGCGTCCGGCGGCTGCTCCCCGGCCATCTTTGCCTCGGCGTTGGCGGCGTTGGCGGCGGCGGCCCCCGCGGCCTTTGTGTCGCCGCGCCGCGCCTCACCTTGAAGCCCTCCACGGCCTCCTCGAGCGGCAGCACGCTGTGGCCGCGGTGCTCGCGCGAGCGGTCGCACACCACGCAGATGGGCATCTGGTCCTCCTCGCAGTAGAGCTTGAGCGGCTCGCGGTGCTTCTCGCACACGCCCATCTCGCCGCCGGGCCCCGACGGCCGCTCGGTGCGCAGCTGCTTCACCAGCTGGGTCACGTTGGCCAGGTGCCGGTTGGGCCGCATGTGGCGCTGCGGGAAGGTCTCCCGGCACTGCGGGCACGACACGTTGGTCTCGGCCGCGCCCCAGCAGCGGGCCAGGCACGCGCAGCAGATGTTGTGGCCGCAGTCGAGCATCATGGGCTCGGCGAAGTACTGCAGGCACACGGGGCAGGTGGTCTCCTGCTGCAGGCACTCGGCCACGCTCCCGGAGGCCATGGCGCCGGGGCTGCGGGCCGCTCGGGCATGGGCCCCCGGCTCCCGGCCCCGCGCCAAGCTCCCGTCGCCGCCGCCGTCGGGGATGGTTGCCTTGCTCGTGGCCGACCCAGGTTCCATCCCTGGCATCCCATAAAGTCCCCAGGGTGCTGC
>JAOXYA010000022.1:22370965-22386582 GCA_028565675.1 Sorex palustris
AGCATCCCATAGGGTCCCCTGAGCACCGCCAGGAGTAACTCCTGAGTGCAGAGCCAGGAGGAACCCCTGTGCATCACTCGGTGTGACCCCCCCAAAAAAAGAAAAGAAAAAAACCCCCGCATGATGGGGACTTGGATTTGCTCAGGACAAAGTTGTGCCCACCAGTCAGTAGCCCCTAGTCTCCCAGGCCACGTGGAAAGGGCCAGGATTGTGAAAGGAAGGGGAACAGACAACTCCCCTTCAGCGCCGGCAATGTTTCATGACTCACAAGAGCCCTCTTGGAAATACGCTAACACGACGTTGGAAGGTGTTGATGGTGCCGACAAATGAAAAACGGCTCTGAATTTTAACTCCGCCTTGTGCCACCGCCACAAGAAGAGAAACGCTCTTCAAAGAGCAGGTTACAAACAGTAAAAGCCAATAAACAAAGAAATGAAGTAAATAAAAAAGAAATAAAATGTGCAAATGAAAAAGACCAAAGTAGGGGCTGGAGCGATAGCACAGCGGGTAGGGCGTTTGTCTTGCACGCGGCTAACCTGGGTTTGATTCCCAGCATGCCATAGGGTCCCCCGAGCACTGCCAGGAGTAATTCCTGAGTGCAGAACCAGGAGTAACCCATGTGCATCGCCAGGTGTGACCCAAAAAGCAAAAAAATAAAAAAAAAAGACCAAAGTAGCAACTCGTTGCTAGGGTAGGGTTGGGGCCAAGAGGGTGACAGGGCCAGGGCCAGGGGCGGGCACAGTTTGAGTTTGAATGATGCACACCTGAAGTCTGTGCCATGTTATAATGCAAGATGTTACTTCCATTAAAATAATTAAAAAAATATATCAGTTCATATTTCTCCACAAAGATTGTCACGCTGGATCAGGCCGTCCTTAGACGTGGACAAACCCTACCTCACCCCAACTGCACCCTTCCATGGGGGCCAACCAGTGCACAGCTTTGCTCTCTGCTGGACAGACACTTTCATTCGACTGAAGGGCGAAACTACTTCCCAACTGTGCTCCTTTGACACCGGAAGTGATTCAATTTGGAAACCCACGCTCACGTGTAGCTGTCCAGCCCAGTATCCTTACGAGTTCCCCCTCATTTCACACAGAGTCACCTGTACTGAATGTTCTGGATTAATCAAAAAAAAGCTTGGCGGTGGCAAGTTCTGGGTTTGATCGCGTGGGAGAGAGCAAGAAGATACACACAGAATGAAGTGTGACTTTCAGTCACTGGGGCATGCGAGGGACAGGTGGCACTTGGGCCCCATCATCTGATTCAGAGCCCGCCCGTCACCTGTCAGCTCAACGTGCTCCCGTGCTTCCTGGCTCTCCTCACTGCATGATTTCACTTCAAGTTCTAATTAATTTCCCTTGGCGGGGTGGCTGGTGTAGCAAGGATTTTTTTTCTTTTAATAGCTCTGATAGAAATATATAAATGATGTAATATGGTATAAAGACATATCATATATTTTCAATACACAATATTACTTATTGTAAAAAGATGTTCTAAATCCCTTCCTGAGTGAAATCACACAAAGCTTCATTTTGGCGTGTGATCTGCATCTTCTCTCACGGAGCAATGAGAACTGTGACTGGGGCTGTTTCCCCTCCTGCTTTCGTGGACTCCACCTCGGAGGCCCATTTAGGGAGCAGGTGTGCACGCTTAGTGCCTTTTCAGACATTCTTTTCTCTTAACTAACCATGTTTGTCCAGTTTGTCTCCAAAGCCTCTTATTTCTGGACACAGCGGGGTGGCGTAAACCTTCACGCAAACCCACCCAAGCTTGGATCCGAGGCAGGAAACTCAACGGCACTCAAGTGTCACTTGCCATGCTCGGATGCCATGCTCTGGGCTTTGTCCCGTTTTCTCTGGGCACCCAGCAGGCCAGGAGTCAAAGGTACATTGCTGGTCCTCACAGGGCAGTGAGCAATGGACAGTGACACCCGAGAGCCACGGCAAGCACAAGGATGGCAGCTACAGTCCCTCCTTCCCGCATCCAGAAAAGAGTCCCAAGCCGGATGTTGACCAGGGTGTCACGACACAGCCTTAGATGGTAACACCCGTGAGGGCACACTTCGGAGAGCCTGGAGCTTTGACACCTCCTCTGCCTGCATCAGCCTTGGCGTGTCCTTGCTTCCTGACCAGCCTGCCCTTGGGGCTGAGCTTTCTAATACGCCAGAGCCTTGGTCTTCCTGCTCCACCAGAAAGATACGGAGCTCACCGGTACATGAGTTATGCAGAGTACAACAGATTGACCAAGGGAAGGATTTGACATTCTTTTAGATGTCTGGTAAGGGCCAAAGGATTCTTTCCATTTCTCTCTCTCTCTCTCTCTCTCTCTCTCTCTCTCTCCTTTGCCTTTCTGCTATTAAAGAATTGACTTCTAATTGTGTGTGAGAGAGAAAAAAATGGACAACTTCAGAGAGAAAAAGACACTTAGTTAAAAAAAAAACACATGCATGCATGCACACGCATGAAAGGAAAGTTGAATTTTATTTATCCCTCAAGAAATGTTCCACAGGGGCGGGGGGTGGGGTGGGGAGGAAGACCACTGTAAAAAGCCATCAGATTTGCCTCTGTTTCGTTTTTTTCCCCCCAGTTACCCATATCGCTTAAGGAACATCTAATGATAGCTTACCTCTGCGTGCACAGCAATTATATTCACCAGTGCTTCTTTTAAATAGTTTCTGACACCTGAAATCAAGATGGGGGAGGGAGAAAGGCATTTAAACAACAAGCTCCTCATCTTCCTGCTGGAGGGGTGGCATCCTGCGTGGCTGAGAAGTTTCTAAGGAGAAACGGAAAGTAACACCACTACCAGCTACTTCCTCTTGAGAGGACCATCTCTGCTGTTTAGTTAGTGAAGAGTTTTCTCTCATTGTTGTCCCATTCCTGTCACCCTTAACTGCACTCTGGTTGAAAATGGAAATGAAACATGTCCTGCCGCTTCTTTCATATGATGTATACAGATATACAAAACAGTTTTTATCCAAGCTTAGGAAACATGTGTAAATCATGTGGGTATTTCACTTCCAAAGGTGAAAATCCATTGACTGTGGAGGATGTTCAGGCTAACCTTAAGAAATCACTTCCGGGTGAACCGGACAAACCAAGACCTGACTCTATAAGGCGAGTTCAAGATGGGATAATTTAACAAAATTTCAGACTGGTGGAGAGGTAACACTGCCACGGCATCACCTAACGCAGGCATACACAAGATCGACCAGTGTAAGAGTATAGTTACCCGGGATCAAACTTGGATTCCCTCACCTACGAGCTGTAGCTTTCGGCAAGACCAGACAGGAAGCAGATTTTCTCTTCTACCAGCGGGTATAAAATAACAAATATTTTATACCCATTGATAGAATGGGAGCTGAGGACCCAGGTAGTCCAAAACACGCACTTGCTCCTGCCACATGCGGTGACCACTAGGAACACGTGCCATTATTTTTGCAAGAAAAAAAGATGAAACGCAATATACGTATTTGCTATTTACAAAGCAATGCTTCCACGCCAAGAGAACTTCTTGGAGTTGAGTAACTTCAGTGATGCTACTCCCAGGGAATAACTGAAGATGAATACGAAACTAACGGCACGGACCACAGAGTTCTTACCTGGAGAACAGAGAAACAGCCCATTGTTCTATAAAGTCATGGACATTCATAGTAATGTTAAAGAGAATCTTTCCCCAAAGTTTCCTTCCAGCTACTGTTTGGTTAGTTGAAATAAAGACCAGGAACTAAAACAAAGTCTTGAACAGGCACGTGAAAAACCACATAAGCAGCACTTGGCCTGCCCCGAGCTGCACTCTTTCCCTTCTAAGAAGGCAATGCCAAAGACAGTTCATCGGGGAATGGAGGATCATGTGTTATTCTTTCTCCATTGTAGAAGAGCCGAGAAACGGGGTGAAGAAGAAATACCACATCAGCAGAAATCACTTGGTTGTTCCTGAGAGAAGGCTAAATGCCAGGCAGCAAGCCTCTCCGGGGAGGTAAGAGGCTACAACAGGCCTTGCAGGGGTGAAAGCGAAATTAGCTTGTGCTCATGTCCACTACGTTTCCTTCCTGTGGGAGAATGGCCTGACCAGGGAGGATCATACACTCGGAGGTTTGGCCGCCACGTCACTGGATTATTTGCCCGTTGCACTCAGGGTACACAGACCATTGTCACCACAGAACAAGGTTGTGGGGCCTTGCTGCATTTATTGCTCTCCTGCAGGAGTACTGAACAGGGTGGAAGGGCAACGGGGACCCAGCCACCATCACGATTCAGGTCTAGAACTTGGAAATCACAGCCCTGCCTGCATTGGACTAGGTCGATACACACCAACACAGTGTGACACGGTGATATGAAAAAGGGTCCACGAACAGCAACAGTGGGGCAGGTGCTTGACTTACATGTGGTAAACCTAGGTTATAGATCCCTGACACCCATATTGTCACTCATATTGCCCAGCCAGGCGTGATCTCTGAGCACAGAGCCCGGACTAAGCCCTGAGGACTGGCAAATGTGACCTGCCCCCAATAAATAAACAACAACAACAACAACCACAAAAACCAAAACAGAACTGGGTCAACGAGGGCAAGTAGAATTAAAGAATAAGAAATCCAGTCATGGAACAACCAAACTGAACCAAAGGGCCAAAGTGAGAATATAAGTGACTGACGAGGTTGCCTCACGTGCAGTCAATCCGGGGTCAACCCCTGGTGCCTCGTATGGTCTCCTGAGCACCACCAGGAGTGATTCTGAGTGCAGCAAGGAGGAAGCCCTGAGCACTGCCAGGTGTGTCTCCCCCGAAGTTACAAAACAACAAAACCACAAATTCAATCATCTCTGTTTCCCACCCCATGTGAGTGGGAACCAGAGTGAGTGGAGTTCATGCCCACGAGAGCAAAAGAGAACGCCACGGCTGGCTCAGGCACTTATTAGTATAATAATCTCTTGTCTGCCTACAGATTTAGAAAAACAGCAGGTCCTAGATAAAGAAGCCCCGGACCATTTCCTAAGCATCTACCTGCCGGACCCTGACAAAATCATCAGACATTGCAATGTCCCGTCGAGGAGTCCGGAAACTTGAGTTTGACTTTGAGCGGCCGCAGGAATGGCCCTTGGTTCCCCTTAACCAGCCACCCGGGCAGAGGCCATCGACACAACGGTGGGATGGAAAAAATCAAGGCCACATGACTCGCTTCTTGGAGTTGCAGACGGCTGCCATGCTGGAGTTAGAAGAATTGTTTTTAAAGGAAGGTTCCTCTCACCTAAACCCCCACAACTTTCCATGCTCCTGAAGGAGGGGCTGAAGCGTTTATTGTAACAGGCCTCTCTTCTGGTCTCTGCATACGAAATGAGAATGTGTCATGAAGGTTGACCAGAAAAGTCTCCCCACCCACACAGTATCAATGTAGACTATCAGGTAGCAATTAATCGAGTAGGCCAGTGTGGAATTTCCCCATGGAGAAAACAGGGCCGTGCCCGGCTCTGAGCAAGAACCAGTGGGCCACGTCTTCCTGTAATTCAGCCTGCCCCCAAACACCACCAACACCGTCTCGTGCTCATCCCTCCAAGGGAGGAAGAAGAAGGCGTTTGTGTTTTCATGCTCTAGTTGTGTCTTCTTCTAGTCAGCAATCTGGACAAACTGTTAGGCAGGCTTCTCCAGGGAATGCCTCTATAGAAGAAGAGAATACGGAAAATTTTGGAGTATTTATTCCTTATTCACTTTTTATTTTGAAAAAAAAATTACTCATTGAAAAGAATTAAAATAGCACAGAAGTGGATTTTTTTTTTCCACAATGAATTTCAAATAAATATCAGCATTCTTCTCCCTAATCTGGGCATCTTATACCAGATTTTTATTATACCAGTTCTCTCCCTATGAAGGAATGTCCAGATTTTTCTTAAAAACGGAGATTTTCTTCTTAAGACTTGCTTCATCCACTCTGCACACGATCACAGACATTCTTCCACCTTGGTTCATTTATATCTACCTTGACATTCTGAATGCCTGCCTACTCTTCATTTGGTAGGGATGTACCACAATTTGCTCATTTTTTATTATTCACTTTATTCTATTCATCATAGATTCTCCTACTATCAGACAGTGCCGCTGCCTCTCAAAATATACTACCAAGACAAGGCTTCAAAGGACATTTATACATTTCTAGAAGTGGAATCGCTGAGTCAAAGGGTTGTAGTGTTGTTCAGTTCTACCAAGTTGTGATCAAAAAGGCCACACAAAATGATACTCCTGCTTTTTCACGCCTTTCTATACTCAGCGTTTGAATCCTCTAATTATTCTCTAATAACCGCAAGACACAGTTCGCCTCAACTATAGTAACAATCAAACTTTTTGTGCAAAAGTTAGGATAGGAAACGAAGCAAAACACAAAGGTCCTCGGGAATTTTCTCCAAGTTATGCGTGACCGTCCTTGGTTGGTTGTCAAGAGCATCTGAATGAGACAGAAATGTGACAGGAGAATGACAGGAAGTAACTGCTGTTCTGCTGGTGTCTGGACTGAGAAGGCAAACTCTGTCATGAAGCTTTTCCTGACAAAATCGGGGGAACAACTCTCAACACAGACGGGTTTCGAGACATGCCACGAAATGTTGTTTTGAATTGTGATGCTTTGCAGTCAATACCTTGGAAACTCTGGAGATACTACTACCTCCTTTAGAAACCACATTTCCTGTTTTTAACCCCTCTGCCCTAAATCAGTTTTCAGTCCTAGTTGGCAGATAAAAATAGATTGCAAAAATAATATAAATATCCCACAACGTACTTTTTTTGGGTCAAATTGAAACATTACATGAAAGGACTTTGGGGTATTTTCTTTTCAAGTAAATTATCTAGTCAATGCACCCCCAAAGACTTGTTATTGAAATTACTGACTACTAAAATGAGGTAACCAGAAACTTATCAAACAGAGAGGAAGACCTCTCTGGCAACAAACTGAACTTCTGGGGGAATAGGGAAAAGGTGTTAAATCTGCTTCTTATGTTTTTTTTACTTGCTCCTTCCTATACTGATGGCTGTTAATGTGAGTCTCTTGCTACATATATTAATGTGTTTTTAATACAAAAATTAATATTTAAGAAAAGATATCCTTTTAGTGTGTTATATGAATGGATAACCTCAGTCCTAAAGAGCTGAATTCCTTCTTGGGAATTTTTTCTTTTTTTGATTTAATTTGATCTCTTACTAGGAAAACTTTTTCTCCTATAGAAACAAAAACAATGCCAACAGTGAAAAGAACTGTGTAGCTACTTCACAGCAAATCTGTCTATTTCTGAGAAAAAAATGCATATTTATTGGACTTTAGTATTAATAAATTTCAGTGACATACAGCTATCAAAATATGGGTATGGGTGGGAGAAGTCATCCACTGCGAGGTTGAAGCCTGATGTGTAGGAGATGATGAATATCATTAAGATAAAATAGTCAGAGCACTTTGAACATTTTAGCGCAGACTATTACTTCCACCATTCAAAAACTGATACCCTAAACTTTGGGCTTAAGAATGGACAGCTCATCCAATCACTGCCATGCTCATGACCAATCTCCACAGGCTCAGGCGAGCCTCATCCATGAGCAATCTGTTGGAAAACTCAGGTGTGTGGGCTTGTGACTGAAATCTCCAGGCTCTCATGAAGTTGGGGATGGGCTAACTCCTCCTATGGCCCTGTTATTCTGGGATCCTGGAAGTCACGCCCACAAACTGCCTCTGGTGCCATATAAGCTCATTAACCAGCAACGATCCAGATATTCACAAATTAATCTCGGAAGAGATCAATAAGCTGCCAAGATGTCTTCAACCCTCAAAGTCACCATCCAGTTAAAAATTTAACTCCGGCTAGAAAATTCAAAATCAAGGTGGTGAGTAAGGTGTAATGGTGGTGGAATTGGTGCTGGAATATTGAATGTAGTAAATGATTGTGAACGGCCTTATAAAAAATACAATGGATTTTTTAAAAAAGTGGATAATTCATGAATTTCATGATAGTTCATCAAACTCACTCGTTTCCTTCCATTTACCCTCTTGACAGAAAGTGTTTTTCCTCAGATGGCAATTTTCAATGAGAACAGCAAAAATGACAAGTCACTCGAATTTCTCTGATACATATGAATGCACTCTTTTACACCGGGAATTACTGTGCCTGTCTAAAACAGTTCAGAAATGAGAATGAAGTAAGTCTTCTGTTTTCAAAATCAAGTTCTTTTTCTGGTTTTGCTTTAAAAATTTTATTTCCATTTTTTCAATTGACTCATTGCTTGCTGATATACAGGAACTTCCTTTTGTTTATTTATTAAAGAATTTACTGAGGCACGGTGATGTATACAGTTATTCATGGTTGAGTTTCAGGAGTACGTAGTTCCAATCCCAGTCCTATGGCCAATTTCAGCTTTCTCCATCAGCCTGCCTTCCTAATCAGGCACATTAACAAACAAACAAACAAACAAACAAACAAAAACCTTGATTTTTTTTGGCCACATCCAAATAGTACTTAAGGTTTAGTTCTGGCTCTGAGCTCAGGGATCTCTTCTGGTGGGGCTAGGAAGACCATATGTGGTACAGGGATTGAACCCAAGTTGGCTGCATGCAAGAAAAGCGCCCTACCCACTGGACTAACTCTCTGGCCCAACAGATATATTCAAGTTTGATTGCCATAGTTTGGATTTGCGTTTCTTGATTTTGGTTTGACAGCTTGAATATATAGATCTACCACAAACCCAAACTCACAGAGCCAGAGAGAAAAGAGCTGAAGAACATGGTATCGGGGTCTGGGTGTCTCTGCGGTTAACTAGGCAAACATCCCTGTGATGTGACTTCAAGGACTGTCCACGGTATTGAGTAGGGGCTGGTCCCCCCACACCCCCCATCCCTGACTCCCGTATCACTGGACTCAATACTGGAGCTGAGGAAGGAGGCGTAACAGGGAGAACCTATGTTCAGCACACTGCTGAACAATAAACTAAAGTTTGAGCGAGTTTCAGCCAATAAATGGATCTTGTTCCATTTTGAGATGTCACACATGAGTGCCACGGATAAGTCTTCGAAGGATTCACAAACTGGGAAACTGTTTATCCATCATGTACTAAGACATTCACTTGCGCAAACATCTGCTGAAAAATCTAGTAGGAAAAGACTTTCTCTGATGGGGAGGGGGGTGTCTCCAGAGGGGACTAAGGCAGGTGTTTTCCTCAAATGCCCACAAGACATAGACAAATAAATTTTGAGCCCTATAGGTACAAATCTATTTATTTATATACATACATAAGATGATATCAGAAGAGTCATACATTGCTTACAGAGGATGGTGCCATCTCAGATATGCAGAACTGGGCACTTCCCATGTTGTCTGAACTTACAGAAGTAATTGTAAAAGCCTCAACAGTTATACCCAACTGCTAAACTGTTGGCTAGTCTACTGCCACCACCCATAAACAGTCTGTTGTTGAGCAAAGTGTTGTAAAGCAATGGCTAACTGTACACGCTCTCATTTACACAGCCCACCAAAGTAACTCATTCTGTGTCATAAAACATTTGTGAGATGTGATTCACGCATATACATAGCACTGTAGTACTGTCTTCCCATTGTTCATCAATTTGCTTGAGCGGGCACCAGTAACATCTCCATTGTGAGACTTGTTACTATTTTTGGCATATTGAATACACCACGGGGAGCTTGCCAGGCTTTGCTGTGCATGCGGGATACTCTCGGTAGCTTGCCAGACTCTCTGAGAGGGAAGGAGGAATCAAACCTGGGTAGGCTGCGTGCAAGGCAAACACCCTACCCGCTGTGCTATCGCTCCAGCCCACACACCTATGTATGTGTATGTATTTCATGCATCAGAATTCAAAAAATAACTGAAAGGAAAAAAGATCAAGAGAAAATAAAGATTCTCAGTCCAAGCCCCATTTCAGTTAAAAGAAAAGGAAAAAAGTGACAATCCTGCGATGAGCAACAACAACACCACAGATGGACCCAGTGTGACTCCTACTTCTGCAGGGGTGAAACAAAGCAGGTCACACTACCAGTTTCACTCAGATAAAGAGAACAAATAAGTGGGGAAACTAAGGACACACTTTTAGACCTTAAGAGATGTGGAAATGGTGCAAAAGTGGTCCCCCATAGAGTGAAGGACAGAATAGGATGCTCAAAGGTCAACAATGTCACGGACGTGCAGACACTGAGCTTAAGTGAACCCCCCTCCCCATCCCTTTAGGTGATGTGCTTAGGAGGCAAAGCTTCTTCAATATCAAAGACACATCAATAAAGGGACGAAAGACCAACCTCAATATCAGTGGCTTATTGGTGGGGGTGGAGAATGGGCACTGGTGGTGGGATGGGTACTCGATCATTGTATAACTGAAACCCAAGCACAAAAACTTGTAAGTCTACAACTGTATCTCATGGTGTTTCACTAATAAAAAAAAATAAAATAAAAAAATAAAAAACAAAACAAAACAAACAACAACAACAAAAACAGGCTGGGGTTGGGAGAGAAACTGGGGACACTGGTGGAGGAAAGTGGACCCTGATGAAGGGATTGGTACTCAAAACTTGTGTGTCTGAGACTTAATCATGAAAAACTTTATAAGTTCATATTTGATGGTGGTTCAGTAAAAAAATTGAAAAACTGAAAAAAAAAACAAAACTCTGCAAATGTACTTCTTGTTCACTTGCCGTATTTAGTGGGGTTGGGGTGCCTGGTCACCGTGGTCAGCCAAGGATCTTCACTTTTGGGGGCCTCGTGCTCCCACAGTGTAGCTAAGGGCAGACAGAGACAGGTGACTGTGGCAGCTCTCAAGGCCCCGGCTGGACCTGGAAGCGTCTCCAGGGGCCAAATCTGACCCCAACAACCCATGGCCCGGGAAGAAACTTAAGAGCCTGGAATGATCTACTCCGGCTCCCTTTCTGTTCTGCTTTGCTCTGCCTGGTATATGGAATCTGTCAGTAGGTCTCACAGTGATGTGACTCCGGTCTGAATCTAAAAAGTCCCTTTTATTTGGTAGCTGGATTTAATGGCTTTTGTAGCTGAACGCGTGAGACACTTCCAGCTCTCCACGCCCACCCGCCCCAAACGGCATCTGGAAAAGATCCACTATTGGCCGCACTTAACTGTTCAGTCAGATCCATCACTAAGTCCAACTGTTAAGTTCAGGGTTTTTAAGCTCGAACACGCATGAGCCTAAAAGCTTTTTAAAACTAAGTGAAATTTATATCTAGAAACATCCATAAGCCTATGTGTTCAATTTGACTTCCTCTGCATACACATACATCACCACCACCTGCACCCAGGCACGGAGTCATTCTGGTACCCAGGAGATTCTCTTGCACCCCTCTTCCCAGTCAACACCCTCACATCACCGAGGTCAGCTGTGTTTGCTCTTATGTAAGTGGAATCACAAACTCACACCAACAGAGACAATGTAAAGCGCCAGATACCTCATTTCCTGCCCTGCACATGACACCCGTGAGTGGACCCAGGAGGGTGTGGTCACTCTGACTGCTGTACACAAACCTTCTGTGTGACCACACCATTACTTCTGGGTCCTTTCTACTGCTGAAGGATACTTGAGCTGTTCCCAATTTCCAGCTACTTTATTTATTTATTTATTTATTTGCTCTTTTGTGTCATACCTGGTGATGTGCAGGGGTTATTCCTGGCTCATGCACTCAGGAATTATTCATGGCGGTGCTTGGGGACCATATGGGATGTTGGGAATTGAACCTAGGTCAGCCACATACAAGGCAAACGCCCTGCCTGCTGTGCTACCGCTCCAGCCCTTTTCAGAGACTTTAAATAGAGCTGTTATGATCCTGGAATTCCGGAGGGCATTACTCTTAAAATATTTAGTTGGTGGAATGGAAGTGAATCTTTACAAAAGTGCATGCTTCTATGAAGGGAGGCACTGCAGTTTCCACAAGGGGAGAAAAGTTAGGCTGTGTGCCCTACCCAAAGCATGTTATCAATCTTAGTTCACAGAGGGTCTTGCTGGCTACAGGCCCATATGTCTAAAAGTTGCACTTGCCCTTGCTTTAAAAAAAAATTTTTGCCATACCTACATGCTTACTCTCTTTAGCAGGAAATAAAAAAAATATATAAATATATGATAGCACAAACTCAGGAAAAAAAGAAAAAACAAACAAAAAAGTCCAAGAATCTATAAAAAAATCTTTCTTTTCATAAATACAACCCAAGCATAGAATACAAGAATATTAATTTCTTTCATATCCATCATATTTAAAGTCCCCGAAGGTGGTTTTTTGTGATTTCATAAAACCTAATATTAAACTCCTCCAATACACAAACTTGCTAAAAGTGATATGCAGTCTACATATAATTCTTCAAGTCCTTTTTATGGTAATCACAGGCTGTCATACCATTTGCAATCAGAAGTGACAGCAATTTCAAAAATGAAAAAAATGGGTTTTCAAATATATCATATTTATGAATTTGCTTTGGCTGTCACTCAAACATTTGAATTATTGGAATGTGATATTGTCAGAAAATTGAAGTCAATTGATCCAAAAGAAAGTCCATATTCCACGTAAATATCCTAGATAGTATAACGATGCTATTAACACGATCTTTAATTGGCTCCTGGGAGTCCTCAACAAGTAGCTATTCTGTCTGTCGCTCTGATCACTTAGAACACAAGTTCCCACCTGAGTTTTGGATTCAAACTTTGTGACGGTTGGACTGCATACATGACCAGAAGTTGACCACATTGGGGAACTTCCTGACAAACAATAAATTAAGGTGAAGGGAAAAATGCCCCAGTTTCCCCCAAGCACATGGGCCGCTGTGGCGCTCACACAACCTGTAACTGGGGCCTGGGCTCCCTCCTCTGTTAGGAGAGCAGGTGACAGTCCCCGAGTCCTCTAAAGTCCTGTGAGGTACACCCCTCCTCCCCACACACATATACAGGCATGAGTATGTCTGCATATGGCTCTGTGTGTGTGTATGTGTGTGCATGTGCATGTGTATATGTGTCCAGTGCCAGTGAGTTTATGTCTCTGCATGCATGTGTGTGTCGCTAGGTGGGTGGCTAGGAAGCTGCAAGTGTTTGTTTTTTTATGGGGGGGGGCAGGGGTGTCTCTGGCTAATTAGTCCTTCATGGAGGTGACTTTCACCTTGGAGGGGCTATCCCCGTGCGGGCAGCGATGACGCCCCTGTCCTCAGGAGGGAAGGAAGGCGGACCAGCTTGCTCTCTCCTCACATTCTTTAGAGATCAAAGGCCACAGGTGGTGGCTCGCGCACCATCTGCAGGCCCAGGGCAGAGTCTGCTGCGCCCGGCACTTTCTCAGGAGCGCTGGGACTGAGGTGACCAGCCCAGACCCTCCTGGGAGACAAGAGGCCTTCTTTGAACCTACTGTCCCCCCAAGCTGGTGTCAAAGGGCAAGATCTGGGGCCCGTGGTCTCCAAAACCCTGACAGGAGAATCCACAGCAAGGCTTAGGTCTAGACTGACATTTCCCAACGTTCCTCTCTCTCTCTCTTTCTGACGAGAAAGCCTCTGAGTGGTGTTGGGTTCCACGAGGCCATCCCCCGCTGTATCAGAAACACATTCATCGACGTAGCTGTGGGACATAGACAGACCACAGGAAATATAGGCTTGCCAGGGCTGGGAAAGCACTTTCACCTGCCCGAAGTCAGTAACCAGGAACCCAGACGCCCTCTTACTCTGCCTGCTCCATTCCCCAGGCCAACCATCAGGAAGAAAATCAAACACAAAAATTAGGTAACATGCAAGCGAAATTTCAAAAGGTAGGTGAAGTGTCTAGTCTGGAGGAGAAAGCAGAGACTAATTCTCCGAACATCGACCCTTCCGGACAGGGCCTTTCAATTCCCTATTTCCCACAGCTTCTTTGGACCTACTGTCTCCCAGGACGGTGGAACCACTCCAGAGGCCAGACCTGACCCAGTGAAGACCAAAGGGAGGAGCCAGCTGACCTGGGAGGTGTGGGAGAGGGCGGGCGAAGCAGATGGCAGTTCCCCGGCAGAATCTGATGAAAGAGGATGTGCAAAGAAAGGACACCGAGATAAATGCACTCTGTAGGTCTTTAGGTGACTATTTATATAAACACACACACACACACACACACACACACACACCACCTTTATGTCTTCAGGTATCTGATTACACACACACACACACATACACTATCTTTAGGTCTTTAGGTATCTGCTTACACAAACTCACACAAACACATACCATTTTTAGGTCTTTAGGTATTTGCTTATACAACCTTATATGCACACAAACTGACCCACACACAGTTTTTAGACCTTTAGGTATTTTCTTACGCGAAATCTCACACACACACACCATGTTTAGGTCTTTAGGTCTTTAGGTATCTGCTTACACAAACTTACACACACACACACACACACACACACACACACACACACACCCCATCCTTAAGTATCTGCTTCGATAACTCTGCCAGCTTTAGCCACCCTGCCAGTCCAGTTGCTCTCGTGTCATTGTAACTGATTCCTTAGGTTCTGTGAAACTGGGGGACAACCTAGCAAAGTACCTTTGCACCCTTTGTGGAGGCTTAAAATGCATTAAGAGGCCCAAGTCTAACACTGTGGTGCGGGTTAGAAGCCGCTAAGGAAAGCGGGTCAGAATGATCACAGGTTCGCTTCCAGGTTAGAGGAATCCTTGAGAATCGTCTCCTTGCCGGGCGCTCCCAAGGCACTGCCCCCCACCCAAACGCTGACAAGGTGCTCCAGGAAAATGTGCGAATCGCTGGCACTCAGGGGCGGGAGATCACCAGCCCCGCTGTTTGTGCAGAAGGAGAATCCCAGTGGAGCTAAACTGACCCCCCTGGTGGCCGTGGTCAGGGCCCACTTGGACGGAACCTCTGGTGTCGCTAGAGCACAGGACCCAGAAGGGAAGGGACTTGGGGGTGAGTGAAGGAGAGTGAGGGCAGCCTCGCGGGGTCAGGAGAGAAAAGGACAGTGAGGGACCCTGAGAGAAAACTTTCCCTCGGTCCCATGGTTTCCTTCCCTTCTGGGGTCTGCATCCGCCTCTGGGTCGCAGAAACACTGGGACGGGGTTGGGAGGAGGGGAGCTGGGGTCTCCCCCAGCAGACAAGGAAGGCCCAGTTCCATCACCAAGAAAAGCAAGAGCTGATCTAATATTGAGTTGAAGTTCACGGCATATGCCCAAACTACAAATTGATACAGTCAATGGAAAAAGTGAAAGTATCTTCTGTTCCCCTGTTTAAAATGTTCGGGGACCATCCCATTCTGAAAACTGCCAAAGGAGAATGGGCTGAGAACTGTCTCTGTCTTTCCTGCTGGAGCTGTGCTTCACAGTGACCAATAGCGGCTACGATGCTTCATTTCTTTATTTAGTGTTCCGGCCAGCCTCCTTTAGTTTTCAGTCCCTACGCAAAGAGTGGATTACTGCAAGGATTATGGGTAGAGTTCACGATCACGACCATCCTGTTGTTCGTCAATTGCCTCGAGTAGGCCCCAGTAATGTCTCCTTCATCCTAGCCCTGAGATTTTTTTTTTTATAAAGTGCTATATCCAAGCTCTTTCAGGGTTAGGAGAATGAGACCCATCATTGTTACTGGTATTTGGCATATTGGGGACGCCACGGGGAGTTTG
>JAOXYA010000022.1:22390126-22402374 GCA_028565675.1 Sorex palustris
GCAGAGTCTGGCAAACTCCCCGTGGCATACCCAATATGCCAAACACCAGTAACAATGATGGGTCTCATTCTCCTAACTCTGAAAGAGCCTTGAATATGGAACTTTAAAAAAAAAAACTCAGGGCTAGGACGAAGGAGACGTTACTGGGGCCTGCTCGAGGCAATCGACGAATAACAGGATGATCGTGATCGTGATCTATATATGATTAATTATCATGGCCAGGGTAAACAGGGGTCAAGGGGACTGGTCAGTGGTTGGAACCAACCATAAGTATGTGTGGGGCGGAGGGTAGGTAAGGTAGAGAAGAGACCAGTGTGACAATAATAGCTGGGAATGATTAGGCTGGACAAGAGCTGAGGGTTAAAAGCAGGTAAGGGATAGTCTTGATAACCTCTCAGTATCAATCCTGCAAACCACAAGGCTTGCCTGTCCTTTTCCTGATGATGGCCAGAAGGCATCTGAGTCACCTCAAGGACCCTTGTTGACCATTACATTCTCCTGGTGATTTTGGTGTCCGGACACACTCAGTCCTGTAGCTCAAGGGCTACTCCTGGCTCACGTGGCGGGGACCAGGCGGTGTCTGGGGCTGGACTCTCAGACTCCCACAAGTGCTCAGTCCACTGAGTTCTCTCTCCTGCCCGCCCCTCCCACCCCAGTAATGACAGCCACCAAGCTGGCCAACTCGGAAATCTCTGTTTCACCCTTAGAGGTGGTGATTCATGAAATGAAGAAAGCACGCACTCAAGAATGTTTGCCTGTTACTATAAGCAAATTTTTTTCTTCCTTTTGAGTCACACCTGGCGATGCACAGGGGTCACTCCTGGCTCATGTGCTCAGGAATGACTCCTGGCAGTGCTCGGGGGACCATATGGGATGCTGGGAATTGAACCCAGGGTCGGCTGCGTGCAAGGCAAACACCCTACCCACTGTGCTCTCGCTCCAGTCCCTATAAGCAAATGTAATAGAACAAATTCACTAAAAGTGAATCATCACTAGGCACAATTAGTGAGATGACATAGAGGAACAGAAAACGGCAACGTACTCCGGCCGCTGGCCGTGCCCGGCCTGCCTTTGCGTGTGGCTGTGTGACTCGGGCAGCCGGGTGACCAGGATGAATGTCCGGCTCTGCCGCCCCAGCACATACTTTCCTAGGGAAGCCTCGAGCTGGACGCCCAGGGACGGCATCCAGCCTCTGCGGGGCTGTGTGTCCGGCCAGGTGCCCCCATCCAGGCCAGCATCATCCCCTGCCAGACGGGCTGGCACAAGCATCAGAACAGAGATGAGAGTCCCAAGACGCACCACGCACGGCGAGTCGAGCACAGAGCCTGGCTCATGGCACACGCTCGGGAGCACAGCCCGGGAGAACATCTGGGGAGCACGGCCCGGGAGCACAGCCCAGGGTTCCCTCGTGCAGAGCAGGCTCCTCACCCATCTGACCAGCCTCCCGGGCCCCCAAAAGCAGCAGTTTTAACTCCCACATACAGGAAGTTTACCGCTCCGATGCTTTATCTCAAAATCCTGCCATGAACGTTACACGTGTACTTCACTGACTACGTATTATATGCCAGTTGGTGTGTCCAACCCTTAGACACCTACTAGTTTATTCCAGCCAGCCCCCTGAGAGAGAGACAGTGGCAACGTCACGTCCCTGTGACAGTGAGGAAGAGTTCGACCAAGTCTCTTTCATGACAGTTTCCATGAAATAAATGTTCCTACTGCCATCATTCCTTCCATCTGGGATGCAGCTCAGCAGTAGAGCACTTGCTTGGGTTCAATTCCTGCACACCGCGCCACACACACACACACACACACACACACACACACACACACACTCACAATCTCATACACACTCACACACTCATACACACATACTCACACTCACACACACTCATATATACACTCATACACACACACACTCACACCACACACACACACACTCACACTCACACAGAACACCAACAGCACTCTACACTTTGTCTTTATAACACAAAGGCCTTGTTGCCCCGCACCCGGCTCCCGCGCCCGGCAGACTGTCCCTCTGGCATGTCCCAAGCAACAGCATGAGCTCTAAACCAGGTAGGGGCCGTGGGGGGCCATGGGGTGAGTCACCCACACTCACACCCGGCATGCGCGCAGGATGTGTGCCCAGGTGCCCCCAATTTACTACCATCCAGAAGGACATGCCCGTTTGTGCTCCTGTTGCTTCCCGGGTGGGTTACTGTATGTAGTGCTTCTGGTCTGCAGGATTACCGCATGTAGTGCTTCTGGTCTGCGGGATTACCATATATAACTCTTCTGGTCTGCGGGATTACCGTATATGACGCTTGTGGTCTGCGGGATTACCGCATGTAGTGCTTCTTGGTCTGCGGGATTACCACATGTAGTGCTTCTGGTCTGCGGGATTACCGTATATGATGCTTCTGGTCTGCGGGATTACCGTATATAACGCTTCTGGTCTGCAGGATTACCGTATATAGTGCTTCTGGTCGTGCAAGGTGGACGGCGTCTCCAGCAGCTTGTCCAGGAGCAGCTCCCGTAGGGCGTCGATCCGGGTTTCCACCTCGGCATAGTCTATAGGAGAGGAAAGGGGAGGGAAAGGTCACATCAAGACGGCAGAGAGTGGCACAAGAGAGGTGGGTGGGGATACAGGGCTGGTGGGAGGGGGCCCCAGGGAACTTCGGGGGTGGGGGGACACCACTCTGCCCGGGTGTGAATGTGTCTGTCAGGCCCACCGACGTGCAGCCGCTGAGTTCTGTGTGTTTCACAATGCAGAGTGCAGTTTAACTTGCAAGCTCCAGGGACGAGGACCATGGAAACAACCCACCCCCGCCCCTGACCCCCCAGACAGATGTATCTCCCAGTTAGGAAGGCTTTTACCTTAAGGCATTTTAAGAACCTTTCTCCGGCACTCAGGGCAATTTCAAAAAATTGATTTGTTTAGTTTCGTTAGGGTTAGACTCCTGAGCAGACTAGTTTTGCTGAACAGGAAAAGAAATGTAGATTTCCATCCCTATAAAATATCTATAATTGACTCTTTTTAGCCAAAACAGAGGGGGGCAAAAAAAAAAAAACCCAAAACAGGTTATTTTTAAAAATAGCATCCCAGTTAACAAGAGGCAGAGAAGGTCCAAAATTTTAACCGCCCCGAGTGTCACAGCTGCTCACTTTTGCTCTATCTTTGTAAAGGCAAGCTAGAATGTTCTTTTCTTTCTTTCTTTCTTTCTTTCTTTCTTTCTTTCTTTCTCTCTCTCTTTTTTTTTGCAGTTTCACATTTTTAAAAGAGCAGCATATAAACAAAAACTAGCACATGTAACAATCCTTGCCCAACACTTTCCACATTCTTCCTGTAAAAAGAAAGTGGAAATGTAAAAGGAATAAACAAATCTTACATTTCTTGAAAACGTGCACCTCCGTCTTCCCGAACAGGGACTTGGCCTTTTCATAGTCATTAATAACCACATCATAATCACCCTATAAAATAAAGAAACATTGGGGAGACCGCCAGTGAAGTGAAATGAAGACATTTGGTTGAGAAACAAAACATCTTAGCAACTCTTTAAAATTTATGACATCTCTAACCGTAGGTATATAAATAGGTACTCTACCTTTTGAATATTCCTTTCAATATTTAGAGGAAGGTTGAACAGAAACTTGAATCGCTGAAGCACGTTAAGTGCATTTCTAGTGGAATCTGCTTTGTCCTTTCGACCTAAAACTTCTTGGAATAACGTGTCGGCAGTGGTACTTGCTCCTATTTGAAAAGAAGAAAAAGCAACTCATGTTAAAAAAAAAAACAGAAACAATTTAAATCAGAAGATGCACAACTGGGAAATTGAAACAAAATGCGAGACAGATATTGCAGCATTCCAGAAATCCTCACAACTGGTTTAAAGTTTAATCGAGCTCTTGCGTGGTTTGCTAAAATATAATTTTCATTTTGCCCACTGAATCTTTTCATATATTCAGAACCAACCAACCCCTCCAAATTCTCTCACGTGAACCCACATGTGTTTGAGGAACTCTTTGATATTTGTAAGCAATGATGGGCTCTCACAAATTTTGTGATTTTTTCAATTCATACAATAGGTTAATACCCATGTGTACAGGTTCACCAGAGACAGCGACCCTCCACTGCTCAGTGGTAATTAACAAAACAGGGAAAACGTTTTTTGATTTTTTTTTTTTTTCAGAAAAACTGTGCCCTCAAAATTAGATTTCTTGGCAAAATCCTCTCTACCTAGCTGGCACAGACAATCCCACAGCAATTTCAAATGACAAATTCTCACGTACAACCAGGGGATGAATAGTTCTTAAACAAGCTTACAAATGACACACACATTAACGATATCTCTCTTTCTACACATTTTTTTTTTCCAAACCAAAAGACCTCCCACTGTACGAATTGCTCGGAAGAAAGAGGGGCTTTATCTACAGCAAAATTTACAGGGCACAAAAAATAGCTAACATTTTTCAACTTGTGAATTTTATTTTTAATTAGCCAGGAGGAGAGGGAGAGAAAGGAGAAACTGTTTTCAGCTGTTTGATGGCTGCTCATAAAACGTTTCGACATTATCTGGTCTAGTGACTATACTTTAAGCAAAGATGAAAAAAATGACCTGAGGCTGCCTAGGCGGTTGGCCGGCCGCGTTCCCCGCTCCCTCCGTGGGTGGCCTCTCTCCTGCTCAAAGTCATCTTTGTAACATAATTGTTTTATCTAAATAATGTTTGAAATCGGGTGAAATTTTAAAGGCCTGAAATAAAAACTTTGTTTGGTCAGGAGAGCCGCTTTCCACCACAGGCTGTTTAACGAAGAATTCTAAATTTCGACTCTACAAAGAGGAAAAAAAAAATATATTGCCTTCCCACCGTCAGACGTGTGTGGCGGGCAGAGCAGAAGGATAACTGCATCGGGGATGAAGGGTGAAGGTTTTGCCCCAGAGAAATCCCGGGCATTTGCTCAGCATCTTTCAAAGAGAAACTGCACGGACGGGGGGCTTCGAGCGTGAAATGGGACTGGAGATTTTTTTAAAAGCTTAATTATGTATGTGTGATCTTTGGGGGCGAAGTCCTGGCATGTTTTCTTCAATGGAAAATGAAAGATTTGGGGCCAAAACAGTCTAAGTCATTTAAAGGAAGAGTTTTCTCCTATTTCACTGAGAACGTGGGGCAGAGGGTGTGGCGTAAAGGTAATAAAACAAACAAACAAAAAATACTGGTGAAATAATTTCAACGCTTCTGGAAAATATAAAAACACATACAGGTAGAAAAACCCTTCTTGGAAAATAAAATATAAGCAGTTGACCAAGAAAAATTCCCAGACCCAAATTCTTAGCCAATTCTTAAACTAGAATACAGTGCATCTAGGCAGAATAATTTATGCTCAGAGACAGACACAAGTCATGATATTTTAGTTGTATATTATTCCTGTCTTCTATTGTGAATATCCATGCCTTCATAGTAGAATGTGGGGGAGGGGCGCACAACTCTTCTTACTGGAAGCTTCTACCCACAATTAAAGTGCACGAGGGCTGGGAAGCCAGGGTCGGGGCTTGCAGTTCAGAGCCCACACGTCGTGTCCTTATTCTTAGACAAGAAAACGAAACCTCACAGGCACGGCAGAGAAGCCACGTATCCACACACGGCAGCCCTCCGCAACCTCACTGCACCCCGCCACTCTCGGGGGACCCCCAGATATCTCTCCCCACACCCGCCACCCACACCCTCAATGCACCCTCAGTCCCCCACACAGTGACCTGTCCACCGCCCACACCCTCACTGCTGCCAGGAGGGGACCTGCGGCTGCCACCACACAGGATGTGTGTCCTACGGTCCCTGGGACAAGAGTGGGACCTGGGGTGGAGCTGGAGGGCGCTCTGGAAGGGGGGCCACAGTGGACGTATCCTGCTGGGCTTCCTCCGAGCTGGGAGCCAGAGGCAGGGATGGAGGAGAGGAACGGGGAGAAACTAATCAAACCCCCGTGGGGAGATGACCCAGCCCTGGGGTCTAAGAGAACAGATGGCAAGCGCCCCCCTCCCCCGCCCCCCATTCCCGCTGTGCTGTGGAAGGTCGACAGTGGCCGCTGGGCTGCAGCCCACAAGTGACCGCCACCAGCCTGCCCACCGCCCTCTCCCTGTGCAGCAGGAAGGGTGGGGAGAGAGAGGCCGGAGCGCTACGTGCTGCCCTGTCCACCCCACGCGGCCCTGCCCCCTGGGCTGCCAGCCTCCACCGCGGGGACGAGATTCCTCCCCCGTCAGCCCGGGCACTGACGGCGGCTGGGAAACAGCCCTGTCGTCGCGTGGCTGGAGACAGTGTGCCTCCTCTCGTGGCCAGGGCAGGCAAGACACCAGACACGGTGACGTTCACCCAGCGCCTCTGCTTCCTGTCAGTGGGGACAGGCAGGCAGACAGATAGACACACACACAGACACACACATGCACATACACATCTACACACAACCATACACACCCGCCCCCACACACCCATACACATACATACATACATACACACCCATACACACATGCACACACCCATACACACCCATACACACATACATACACACATACACACACACCACACACACCCATACACACCCCCCCACACCCATACACACACAGTCATACAAATCCATATACACACATGCCCATACACACAGATACATAAACACATAGACACTCATCCACACATACATACCCATACACACCCATAATACACACACAGGTACACACACATTGCACACATACACATACACACACATCTTCACACACCCATACACACCCACAAACACCCCGCACACACCCCCCATACAAAC
Source organism: Sorex palustris (assembly GCA_028565675.1). Lineage (NCBI taxonomy): Eukaryota > Metazoa > Chordata > Mammalia > Eulipotyphla > Soricidae > Sorex > Sorex palustris. The sequence goes on from JAOXYA010000022.1 coordinate 22,396,935, forward strand.
ACCCATATACACACATACACACATACACACCTATAATCTACACACACACACACACACACACGTGTACACACATGCAATCCCCCCCCCCACACACACACACAACAGTTTATCCCAGCCATGAGCGAAAGAACAGAGGCTAAGGACCACACAATCGGGTACCCGGACGGTTTCCTATGTTCATGCTTGGGGTGACACTCAGCAGCAATGCTCAGAGCTGATTCCTGACTCTGAGCTCGGGGGTCACTCCCGGCGGGGCTCGGGGCGGGGCTCGGGGTGGCAGGTGGGGGGCTGGGGACTGAACCGGAATCAGGCGGGGCTGACAGATGCCTCACCTGCCGCTAACGCGTCTCTCTGACTGCGGCCCGTCTTTCCTCAAGGAAGGCCGCCTTCCTGTGTGTGTGCAGAAGCGGTTAAGCCCTTGCTGGGATGTCCACGGCAGCCCTGGGGGCAAGCCCCCTCCCCGCTGTCCCGCCCTCACATCTCTGCCAGGGAGATCTGGCATCCCCCGCCATCTCTCTCCCCACACAGACCCTGACTCTAAGCTCATGGCCACTCAGAATCCTCCCAAGGCACAGCCGTGACTGCTGGCACTGACCACTGAGCAGGCCGGTCTAACAAGATCCTCTATGTCCTCAGCTGTCGTTACTTCCCCAAGGAGAACACGCGCATTCTGAACCCGGTGCTGTCCACCGCATCGGAGGGGCCAAGTTCAACACGTGCTTCCTGCCCGCATCGGGCAGCCTCAGTTTTAACGAACAAAGGAGGAGGACATGAGCGAGGGGTGAGGGAACACTCCCGAAGGGTGAGGGAGCACTCAAGGATGAGGGAGCACTAACGAAGGAGCACTGATGAAGAGCGAGCTACTTCTCCCGCAGCTGGCGGACTCAACAGAGAAACAGCACAGTCTACACTGGCTCTGACCAGGGCAGTAGGCTCAGCTCGAGCCTCGAGCCTGGACTGACCACAGGCAGCAGGGCACTCACAGCATGGCCCAAGGAGCCATTCTAACGGCATTATAATTGCTCAGTGGCGGCATTTCCATCCTTGAGGACGTCCAATGGGCTGCCACGACAGGACCCTCTTGAAATAAATAGCCAAGAACGTGGCGCTGACTATGTGAATTTGATATGAGGTAGCAGCCATCGCGTCCTCCCTGGCCTGAACTCCAGACGGAATCATTAAATCCACAGGCAAACAGGGGAGTCCCACCTGGGTGTCAAAATCAGTATTAACGTCAGTGAAAGGGTTCGACTATAAATGGCCCAAGTTCCTTACGGACGTTACCCATTCTAAAGTCGGGAAAGCTACCACATGTGGACACTCTATAACACAAGACGAATACATATCAAGACATGTTAATTAGTGTATACAGCTGCCCTTGAACCACACAGGCTTGCCTGTGTTTTATACACAGACTTCCTTTGCCAATATTGTACTATACATATTTTCTCTTCCTCACATTTTTTTTTCTAGCTTCCTTTATGAGAAGAATTCTGTACATAATACATATACAAAATTTGTGTTCATCAACTGTTTCTGTTCTTGGTAAGGTCAATGGAAAGGTGTCGGCACCAAGTCTCAGAGCCAAAACTCACCTGCGAACATCACATTTATAATCCAGACAGTCAGAGATAGAGTGATGGGTGGGTGGGCATTTTCCCTGCATGTGACCAACCCTGATCCGATGCCCAGAACCCCATATGGCCCCCCATCACACCAGGAGGCTCTCTGAGCACAGAGCCAGGGTATGCCGTGAGCAGCGCCAGACATGACCCAGCACACACACACACGCACGCACACACACACACACACCATACACACACACTTCAGACACTTCAGTTTTCCATGATGTGTCTCTCACTTCTTTCCTGGCCCCCCTGTCCTCCAGCTTCTGAAGGTGCCAAATCGCTATGACCCGGCCTTCCGTGGGGGCAGAGGACATGCACCCATGCTGGTGCCCAGTCCCTCCCAGCTCGGCCCTGGCTCTGTGCTGAGCAGGACGTCAACCCGGAGATGCTCACTGCAGTCACAGGTGGCAAAGCCACAGCCTAGGCCAGCACACACCGATTTCCAGCTGCTAGAAACTTCTCGGGAAGGAAGAGGTCCCTCTAAAGAAGCATCTGCCACTGTCCGCTGTCCTCCCGTCGTTCATCGATTCGCTTCGGCGGGCACCAGTAACGTCTCCATTGTGAGACTTGCTGTTACTGTTTTTGGCATATTGAATACGTCACGGGGAGCTTGGCTGCCGTGCGGGCGGGATACCCTTGGTAGCTTGCCGGGCTCTCCGAGAGAGGGATGCAGGAATCGAACCCGGGTCGGCAGCGTGCAAGGCAAACGCCCTACCCGCTGTGCAATCGCTCCAGCCCTAAAGCATCAAAAAGGAAAAATCCAGGGACATTTTTACATCAGAAACTCCTAAAGAAAAAGCTCAGAAAAAAAAAAGTCACCATTGGTGTGAAGGCAGACTTTCTCCAAGAGGAGCGAAGTCTCAAAAGAGAAAGCTAATACGAACGTTTTTCTCAAAATGTTTGCGGTTATAAAGGGATAGAAGTAAAATAATTTTCCTCACAATTTTCATACCACAAATCCCCAGGGAAGAATTTTAAAACGACTCCTTAACTGGGCGGGGGGGAAAAATCGTGTTAATACACCAGGCTAAGCCTAACACATGAAATGGATATTAATTTTTTCCCTAACCTTAAGAAGTATCTATTTCCTTTCACTGATACAATGATCTACTTACTATGTCAGCTTGTTCTTACAAGTCACCTTTTAAAAGTTAACAGAAATCATTTCTCCTGTGAAAATAATCCCCGAGTGGAAAATATCCTTTCAAGAGCGGTGCGAATACAGAAACAGCTTCAGCAAACGCTTACATGGAATTCAGAATATACTCATTTCAACCAAGCTGGTGTCTGGATTCTTTTTTTTTTTTTTTTTTTTTGCTTTTTGGGTCACACCTGGTGATGCACAGGGGTTACTCCTGGCTCTGCATTCAGGAGTTACTCCTGGCGGTGCTCAGGGGACCATGTGGGATGCTGGGAATCGAATCCGGGTCGGCTACGTGCAAGGCAAATGCCCTACCTACCTGCTGTGCTACCTCTCCAGCCCCAAAGCTGGTGTCTGGGTTCTTAAGACAGCAGCGAGGCAAAAAATAATAACAACAGCCATAACAACATAACAACCAGAGGGAAAACTACTTCAACTTAGATTATTGAATTAAGCTAAACACAAACTTAGCAGGGGAAAAAAAATCAAGAGTAACTCAAGTTCTACTACCAAGTAAAATCTCAAAAGGAATGAGAGCTCCTTTCAGAGAAAATGCTTTTTGTCAGAGAATTCCCAGGCTGATGAAAGGGTTTAAGAATAGGCTTATCCCTACAGCATGTCTTAATGGCTCCCGCCAAAATAGAACAATCTTCACACTGTTTCCAATATGAACACTTTTTTGTAAGCATGTTCAGCAGTTCTTCATGACAGACAACATGAAATATATTACTTTGGTTGTGTTTTGGGACAAGGATTGGGGCTTGGAATGGAAACATCCCGAATTTGGTGTTGGGATGGTGTAATGGTGGTGGGATGGGTGTTTGAATATTAAACGGAATCAAATATTGTGACCTAACTTATAAAATAAAAAATTTAAAATTGATAAATAAAATTATAATAAATAATTTTTTAAAAAAAGAATAGGGTTATCACTGCTCAAGGGACCAAATTAAACTAGAAGTACAAAATGAACTGAATATCACTGCCTAGAAGTACAAAATGAGCTGAATTCACAGACAGAGGGTCTGATGTTAAGGCACTTAACTGAGTCATTCTTATCCCCCTTCACAGGAATAGCACAAACCACACTTTTATTTCAATACAAGGTGATTTCCTTGGGCATGACTAATCCAGGTCAAAGTGTTCTCATGGGAATAAACGAGAGCTACGTGCTTGGAAGGAACTTGGATTTCAGCAGGGATCGACTCATCTCATGAGCTTCTTCCAAGTGGTGGGGTGCATCACTGCATGCTTTTGGATGCCAGAAAAAAGATACAAGAGGATGAAGAGGGGAGGTGGGGAGAGGCACCCAAAACTTTGCATATATTTGCATATATTCTCTTGACCTGCAATTTTTACCAAATAGCTCAGATTTAGAATCATCTTCAGAAATGCAGTTCCCTTAAGTTCTTTGGGGGGCAGGGGGGGAGGAAGGACTGGCAGAAATGAATGACCCCCAAGAAGCTGCCATTTCTACCAGCCGATAGTTCGGTATCCATCCTGGTAGATTCCAGGAGATGGTTTCTGGGGTTTCCAGTTACCAGCCATCCTATGACCTCAACACCTCTCTACGTTGGAGGACATTCTTGTATACTGGCCTCGTGATGGTAGCTATTTTTTTTTTTACTACTCAAGAAGTATATTGGCTTGTTTTCAAATTATGATTTCTCCTGAACAAAATGTAAGCAGAAACAGAACATTCCTTTGCAATGTTTTTGTTCCCCTTTATGATCATTAAATCATTACGATCTAGAAACAAATACTAAAATGCAACCGACTGCCTTCTCCTACGAAATCAGGTCCAAGAGCTATAGGCAAGCTTGCTCTGAAGACCATAAATAGCTCTGGGTTATAGGACAAAACTTACTGTTGAGAACATTCTCCAGTTTTTGCGTCATGGATCCTTCGACTTTTTCCGTTCCATCCGCTTCTAGTTTTTGATGGATGGCTAGAAAAAGAGAAAACAGCTAGTTAAAACGTAGGCCATTTTAATGGGTGGGGATATATTACATCAATATGACATTTCTAAACAGCTTTTACATGGTTATATTATTTTCACTGCTGGAAAGAAGCACAAACATGCACAAACTCTGCAAAGCGACCAACAGACACTTGTCAAGTTATTCATAGCTGAACGCTGTTGAAACAGCACATAAGACACACACTCACTCACTCCATCCAGCAGTGAAAAAGCTTCATTAAGAAGGAAAAAGAAAAAGGAAAAGCAATACACCATGTAGCTAATATCTTTGATATTTGGCAAAAAGAAACTTATTCGTATTTCTCAATATCGCCAAGGTGAAATCCACTAGTTGACATCTTCCAACTTCAAAATATATTTTATCTCTCTGTTGGGATATAAAATGGCAAAATATCATTATGTATTATTCTATTAGTTCTCTCATTTTTTTCTGGGGTTACCATGAAAGATCTCGTATAACATCTTCCAATGCATCAAGTGTGGAATAGAAAAATTCTTTCCGATGGCATTTTATCTATGTCTGATTAATGGCTGTCTGATTCTATTTAGGTTACTGGGAAAGGCTATCACTTTATACTTAAAAAACTGCTATTTTGGGGGCTGGAGAGATAGTACAGCGGGTAGGATGTTTGCCTTGCACGCGGCCAACCCGGGTTCGATTCCCAGCATCCCATATGGTCCCCTGAGCAC
>JAOXYA010000022.1:22409614-22421782 GCA_028565675.1 Sorex palustris
GTGATGTATTTGATATGCCAAACACAGTAACAACAAAATCTCCAATGGAGACGTTACTGGGCCCGCTTGAGCAAATCTATGAACAACGGGAGGGTTTTTACCTTACCTTTACCTAACCATACATAGCTCAGGATATGCATAGGCTGTGGTGAGAGCAGACACAGCACCAGATTTGCGCAAGTCAGGACCCGCTTGTTCAGGGTCAAGATAACCATACAGAGCACAGGCACGTAGGCCCTTGGTCAGTTAAAGGTCCAGCTTCCCACACAACGGCATACTTTCAATCCAGATTCTGTTGTGGCTCCCATCTTGATGTCAGTGGGCCCCAGGGGTGGTTCGTGTGAAGCGGGGAGGAGAGACACGGTCACTTTTTCCCCCCTCCGCCTCTGCCACCTGGGTCCCCCCAAATATCAGGTTCTTGTCTCGCCTCGCAGAGAATTTTAGGATTAGACGCGCAGTGGAGTGAAACAGATTTTATATGTAGGTTTTGTAGGGAAGAAGGAAGAGAAAGTTGGAGCGAGTGGAGAGTAACATGCTCAAGAGAGAACCCGGACTTCTCCAAGGGCAGAGAGAGCCCCTACACACACCCCAGCATTAGACAGGAAAGCATGAAAGTCCACATCTCAAGAGGGGAGATGCAGGCGCCCTGTGCTTGGGAGTCACATGTGCTCAGGCAGCATATGCACACCCTTCCGTTGTTGAAGGTGGCCTGTATAGGGTTTCTCCAACCTGCCCCCATGTGGGCCTTCTACCTCCATAGGAGTCCATTACTAAGAGGGTAGAATTGGGTGTGGCCTTTGAAACTTCTTTTCTTGGCCTTTGGTCCTGCTGGATCCTCTCTGGAGGATGGGTCCAGCCTTCTCCTAACTGGGCTAGCTGAGGGTTAGTCAGGTTAAGGAAGGAATTGAGGGTTCTCAGTAATTTCCTTCAGGCCCTTTCTGTAGGGAGGGGTTCAGTCTCCTCAGGGTCTGCTGCTGGAGAAGGTTTTATCTGGTCTTGCTTCCTGGATCTACAGGGAGAGTCAGCTTAGGACTGGTGGCATTGTTACTTCTAGATGTTTCATTGCCATCGTGTGTGTGTGAGGTGGGCTTCCTTAACCCCCCTGCCTGCATCAGTCTGACACCGGAAACAAGAGTGGTTTCTCTCGGAGGGAGGAGGGGGTGCTGGGTCAGCCTTATTCAGCTTTACCTCAAATTGCTGTGTATCCCTGTCCACGCAGACTCCTCACAGATTCTGTTACGGATGTAGATCAATGAGAAGGGTTTGGTCTTCCCTCTGTGCCTTCCCTCTTTGCTAGACAAAACCGAGATTCTGGGGCCACCTCCCAAAGGTTCTGATTGGGTAGGTCTCAAAGGGGTTTTGAAGGAGAAAAGATTCTGATTAAAGGTGGTGAAGAAGACTTTGCTCGAAGGTCTAAGTCAAGAGGGTTTTGTAGAGAGGCAGAGAGAAGGCACTCAACGTGGAGTCCCAGAGAAAAATGTGAGAATTGTACCAGACAAAATAATGGGAGCAAGGATTTATGGGTGAAAACTCCAGAGGAAACATCAAGGGTAAAGGAAGATTCTGGTCAGCACAACAAAATGGGATCCTTGTTTTGTTTTTTACAATTTTTTTTTTTTGCTTTTTGGGTCACACGGTGATGCACAGGGGTTACTCCTGGCTCATGTACTCAGGAATTGCTCCTGGCAGTGCTCAGGGGACCATATGGGATGCTGGGGATCAAACCTAGGTTGGCTGCATGCAAGGCAAATGCCCTACCCGCTGTGCTATTGCTTTAGCCCCTGTTTTTTATATTTTTAAAATATAGCTTAATATGGGTACAGCAATATTTAAGCTTACAGTGTTGATGTGCAGTTTTTATACAACACCACCACAAAAGTCCCCAAGACTCATCACCCCAGTCCCTATCCTGTCTCTGGCCCATCTTCATTCCCCGCTTTCCTCCATTGTTTGTTAATTAATTTTGTGATCTAGGGCCTAGAGTTTGTCATTGTTCAGCACTGTCTTTTTTTGGTGTGTTTTGTCTCTATATCCTACACATGAATGAGAATTTCTGGTATTTGTTTTTCTCCCTATGACTTATTTGTATAGCATGACAGCCTTCAGTTCATCCACGTGGCATACAAGGTGCATGGTTCCACCCTTTTTAATAGCTGCGTAGTATTCTGTTGTGTATATGTACCGCAATGCCTTTATCTTGGTACCTGTCATTGAACATTTGGTTTGTTTCCATCTCTGGCTATTGTACTAAGTGCTACAGTGAGTGGAATTCTTTTGGAATGCATTCTAGCACCATCAGACTTTATCTGGGGGCTTCTGGAGGACAAAGAACCCCATTTGTCATTAAGAGTGACCAGATACTGAGAGGTGGAGAGTTTAGCAATGCCAATCTCACAGGATTCCTGACTAATTGCACCACAAGAGAAGACAACGGAGGCCCCAGCGTCAGGACCGGGTCAAGGAGAGAGTTCAGGAAGCCAGAATAGAGTTAGGGTCTGGAGAGGCTCTTGCTCAAAGCTGAAAACCAGGCGATGTCATTGGCTGTGATGAGAAAACGAAGCTGTGTGAGCCGCAGGGATGGAACGACTCTGGGTTCCCTTAGCGAGAGGCTGGTGAGGCTGCCAAGAGTGTGTAAGCAGAACTGGGGACGTTGGGTGCTCTCTTGACGAGTCCACAGATGGCGGGGGGGGGGGGTGTAGCCTGGCTGGAGGCATCACAGAGCAACATAAAACCACGACGTGAGAGGGGTCAGTGGGAGGGGACCCACAGGCCCAAAGAGAGGATGGCATGAGGACAGAGGACATCCGCAGGAGATGGGAGACGTTGTTCACTCATCCTTTATGCTAGTCAGACCACGCTGGTGTTTAAGACTTTTTTTATTCCTGAGGCAGCAAAACAAGGGAACTCTTTGTCTCAACAATATCATCGAAGGCAAGTGCTAATCTTCTCATTTGCTTATTTGGGGTGGGGTTGGGGTGGGGGGTTCTGTCCAAGCAGTGCTCAAGGCTTTGGGGCCACTCCCAGTAAAACTCTATCAGCTGAGTTAGATGGTTCAGCGCCAGGCCCCTGGGATGCAGTTACTTCCGTTACATGACAGTCCTCCAGAGGTGCTCAGCCACTTCTGGGGCCAGATTCCGACACAGAACACTCAGTATCACTCCAAAGCAGAGTGCCAAATTCACACGAAGTTCTCAAATACACTGCTCCGGCCAACGGAGGTTGGACTCAGCCTTCACGTTTCCTTCCACGGGGAAGGGGAAGGTTGTGCTCTCAGCCCGCGGGAAGACTGAGTTCTCACGGCTTTCCTGCACCAGCAGGCCATTTGTGGCCAAGCCCTGCATGGTGGTGCCAGAATCCATTCTCCATCAGACAGCTTTGAGGTCCTGCTTCCCCCGACCTTCATATTCTTGTGGACAATGGCGCCCATGGTGTTCTTTGGCAGTTGTCTCTAATTTGATGCCAGGTGACACTCTGTGGACCATCTAGAGCTCTTCAACCAGCCCCCCCCCCTCTCTCTCTCTCTCTTTTTCTTTTTGGGTCACACCCAGTGATGCACAGGGGTTACTTCTGGCTCTGCACTCAGGAATTACCCCTGGTGGTACTTGGGGGACCATATGGGATGCTGGGACTCGAACTCGGCTTGGCCGCATTTAAGGCAAATGCCCTACCAGCTGTGCTATCGCTCCAGCCTCTCTTTTTCTCTTTTTATTTATTTATTTTATTATAACAATAATAATTATTATTTTTTTGCTTCTTGGGTCACACCCAGCAATGCTCAGGGGTTAGTCCTGGCTCATGCATTCAGGAATTGCTCCTGGTGGTGCTCGGGGGACCATATGGGATGCTGGGAATCGAACCCTGGTCGGCCATGTTGGCTGAGTGCAAGGCAAACGTTCTACCCACTGTGCTATTGCTCCAGCCCCTCTCTTTTTATTTAATTTGACGTTTGACTTTCCTGTTCACTTTATTTCTTGAGTGGTCTTTTTTTCTTCTTTCTTTTTTTAGTGTTCTGCTTATTTGGAGTATTTCTTTTCAGTTTTTTTTTTTAAATATATTTTTGCGGGGAGAAGAGTCTTGGGGCCAGATCTAATGGTGCTCAGGGATTATATTACTGCTTCTGTGCTCAGAGATCACTCCTGATAGTAACTGGGAACAATATGCAGTACCAGGAGTCCAACTGATGCCAATAATGTGCAAGACAAACACCTCAACCCCTGTTATTACCTCTCTGGCCCCAGAACAAAATGTAAAGGGTACACTATTTAAACCTTAATTCATAGGTTTAAATTTGTACTCGAATAGAACTAAATGGATTGGAAACACCTAGCCTAGAATTCTATAGCCCTTCTTGTAGAGCTGTAGAGTAAGTGGTGAGTATACGAGATTTTCCAATTTGTCATTTTTGAATCATGATAAGCATCATATGCTTGATACCTAGTAAGCTGCATGGACGATGATTATAAGGTCTGAGTCTTTATCAGAGAGGATAAAGGGATTTGTTGATAGTGAAGAGAAAAGCAGTTGATGCTCAAGAAATTAGATTTAGGTTTTAATTATAATTAGAAATGGGTCTTCTCGTGTGTATCTTTGATTGTGTGGGGATGCATCTCAGTTAATGCCGTTTTTTTAGGTGAGGAGGTTGAAAACTGTATCTTAGCACAATCTTGCCAGACAGACTGTCAATTTCAGACAGAAATGTTAGAGATTTCACCAGACATCTGAACAGAGGTGTTGTCAGGGATTAGAGAACAAACTCACCTTGTGGCTGAAAATAAGATCTGGGGACATGAATATTGCATTTGCTCTTGCTTTTCAGGAAGTCTAGGTTGAGGAGTAATTGCTTTGTTGGTCTCTGTTCCGGTAATCACTTAAAATCTTTGCTCCAAAGTAGTGAGGCATGTCTCATCTTCTGTACCACTGAGGGCATTTCGTTCTTCGTTTCCAAACATAATGTCACTCCTATTTTGATTCGTGTCTGTCTTCCTGTAGCATCTGGTCAACCCTCTTCTCTGCCATATCCTCTTTATTTTCTTCCTAAATATTTTTCTCCATTCTTTTCCTAATACTTCCCGTGCTCGAATGTTTGGATCAGTTTTCTGAAACTCTTCCCTCTTATAAACATCTTGCTTTTCTCTTTAGCTCTTTGGCCGAGGGCTTTATGGAAAGGGAGGGAATAGAACTGTCACATAAAAATAGAATGAGTTGTGAAAGCAGGCAGTTCCCATCTCTCCCAAGACAGGCAAATCTTTAAATGACCTCCCTGGGAGAAGAGAGCCTCGGGCTTATTCCAATTTTATAGCACAAGGCTCAGGATATTGAATGAAACGCAGTTATGACATGCTTGAAAATGAAATGCATTTCAGAGTGTCTTTAAATGGCCAACCAAGCCAAGATGAAGTTTCCTTCCCCCCCATATTCAGGATTATTCACTTTTCTATTTCTCTTTGCCAGTGATTCACCATGGATCTTCCGTAAAACTTCTGCGAATTGAAACACAGTGCCCTTCCCGTTTTCAAAGGCGTCCTGTTCATCCATTCAAAGCTATTGTCATTTTTCTTGTCAAAGATGTCATTGTTGGAGTGAGCACATATAAACTTTCTCTCCTGCTGAGTGGATCACGTGGGATAATGCTTATTTTATTTTTTTCCTATAAGAATAAAACTGCAATCTTTCAACAGAACATGTTGATTACGCCATCTGGCACATCATTTCTATGCTTAAATTAAGCTGAGAAATCAATTCGGTGCTGAAAGATATTATCCGTTTAACATTTTTCCACCTCCAAAGCAATTTGAGAAAGCAGGGCAAAAAAATAAGTTGTTTTTGTTTCTAAGGATGTGATTTATATAGGTCTTGAATATTTTCTTCCAGAGGAAAATTATAATTTATAAGTGGATGGCGCTGATCTACTGGGACTTCTCGTCCTGAAGTTGCCAAATAACAGTCTCTAGACTGGGTTACAGGAAGCTGCCTGGGAGAATCAGGTGGTGGCCAGTTGGCGAGCAACAGGAGTTAATGGATGGTGCAATTATCAGCAGAAAGACCTGCTGGAAGGAATGCACATTTTGCTCAGGTTTTTCCCCCATTAAGCAATTTGTGAGCTCAGCTTGTTGCAAAGAGCAAAGGCACAAATAAAAGGTCGCGCTAACCTTGCAACGTTATGCAATGAATGAGTGAGAATGTGGCTCCTTTATACCAAGCCATTCTGCAGGATCTCTTCCTCCGCAACTCTCTTCCACTGAGCGGAAGTTGCAGAGTGTTGCTTACCACAATACTTTAGCACTTTCCAGTGCTTGGCTTAAGCCATCTTCATATGTTTCCTTTAAATTAATGTTTGCATTCTAAGTTATTGTCATTTTTGAGGGGGGAGCATACTCAGGGTGCTTGGGGTTTCTTCCTGGTCCTGGGCTCAGGGGTCACTCCTGGTGGAGCTTGGGGGACACTATCTGGGGAGACTGGCGATCCAATTCAGGTTGTCCGTGTGCAAGGCAAGCACCTTACCCGTTGGACTATCCTCTACCCCTTAAGTTATTGCCATTATTACAGTCGTTGGCAAATAGCAAGCAAATAGCTTTTAAATGAAAGGTCTAGAGATTCGGATGATAGAAAAATGAGATTAACGGGACAGACTTATTACAACTTCTGCTTTCCATCCTTCAAGTGATGTTTTAAAAGTGGAGTTTGGAAAGACATCTGTATTCCTGTGTTTATTGCAGAACTATGCATAGTAGCTATGATAAGGAAGCAACCCAAGTGTCCAAAACACAGGTGAGTAGATGAAAAAAAAAACCTGTTATTTGGATACACAATAGACTACTACTCAGTTATAAGAAAAGATGAAATCATGCGATTTGCCGCAATGTGGATGGAACAGGAAGGTATCATGCTGAATAAGGGCAGTCAGAGAAAAAGGGAGGAAAAACAGATTTGAGTCTACCAAGGACATGGGGGTGAGGGCAGGAGGGGACCTGGAGGCACTGGGGGAGGGATCTGGTGTGTGTGTGTGGGGGGGGTGATGTTGGAACACTGTATGTTGGAACTCTAGTGTGAACAGTATTGTAAGACACAGTGCCTGAATGAAAGCTGAGGTAGAAAGAAAGGAAGAGAGAAAGGAAGGAAGGAAGGAAGGAAGGAAGGAAGGAAGGAAGGAAGGAAGGAAGAAAGAAAGAAAGAAAGAGAGAGAAAGGAAGGAAGGAAGAAAGGAAGGAAGGAAGGGTAAGTAAGGAAGGAAGGAAGGAAGAAAGGGAGGGAGGGAGGAAAAGAAAGGAAAGGAAAGGAAAGGAAAGGAAAGGAAGGATATGAGAAATTTTTAATTTTTGAAACTGACATAATGTGACATAACAACGTCATATGCATGTAAGGTATGCACCTTTGATTTTTATATGTGACAGCTGCGTTAGGTTCGTGACTAAATGTCCACTTCTTTCATTCGTCATGCAACTGCTCCTTTTGTCTTGATTTAATCATCACTCCCCCTTTCCTTGTGATATCGCTAATTTACTAATGAGAGAGAGACAGCGTGCACAAAAAGAGAAAGAAAGAAAGAAAGAAAACAACACAAGAACAAAATCAAAGGTCCATCAGCCAGAAAAGATGTGGTTTCGTTGGGAAAAAGGCAAACATGCTTCCCAACAGCTCCTCCAAGGGAAGCCCATTGATAGAACGCTACACAAGGCTTACTACGAGGTCACTGCACCTTGGGAGGAGTCTCTCTGTTTGCTGTCCAGCTTGAGAGCCCCAGAGCAGTGTATTAGTGAGTCCCATTTGAAGGAAGCAGGAAGCACATGCAATGTGCGCATGTAAGGCAAGAACAGCCCTGAAATGACACTCGACCTCATTTTAGGGCTCTGAGCTGACTGCAGCCAAACCCTTAATCTGGCTGTAAGTATCACAGCTGCCACCAGGGGGCAGCTCCAATGGTTTTCATTTGCGCAAGAAATTAATTTTCGAAAAATGGATCAGAAGGCTCTTAAGCGCAAATTCAGTCTGCTTCCATTTCTTCTCCACGATCTGAGCGTCATATTATATTTCCTGGATTTCCTGGTCACTTCTGTTAATCGATTGTCAAATGCCGCACTGTAGCACTGTCCTCCCGTTGTTGATCGATTTGCTCGAGCGGGCTCAGTAAGGTCTCCATCGTGAGACTTGTTGTTCCTGTGTTTGGCATATTGAATACGTCACGGGGAGCTTGCCAGGCTTTGCCGTGCGGGTGAGATACTTTTGGTAGCTTGCTGGGCTCTTTGAGAGGGGCCGGAGGAATCGAACCTGGGTCGGCCATGTGGGCCGTGTGCAAGGCAATATACTACAAGGTTAAAAAAGAAAAAGGTGGGGGAGGGGAAGGATAAAATGAATTGCCTTTTCAAGACATGAGTTGAAGAAATGCTAATAAAATCCTGACTCTCGCACCAGTTAAACTTCTTGCCTTTGCAAAATGAAATGTAGATTTTATATACGAATGCCATGGCAATTTGCAGGTGTTAAATTAGGAACAGGAGTCGAGCACGAACAAGGGGTTAATCTAACACAAGGGTTCAGACAAAGTGTGTTTCCTTTCATTTTCATATTGTCATCTGGGTGTCTGCAAAATTTCATGCAAATCAATCTTAATTTACGATATATTTGGGCTTTTTTTCATAAAATATTCTGACCATGGCATTTCTACACGTTCGCTGTAAAATTCTCTATAAATAGGGCACTTATTACATTTTTTTAAAAATATGTGGGCTATTTTACAGTGAGTACAAGACTCCAGAAAAAGAAATACTTACTTTTGGAGAGAAGTCTCACTCTTTCTCTTTTAATCAGTTTCCCAGGACCATTGCTAATACACATCTGTTGTTCAGACCTAGGGAAATATATTAGAAAGACAGTGTTAAAATGCTCAGTGTTCCTTATATTTCCCCAATTCTATTTTTCTACCACGTGACTGGATTCACAATAGCCCATCTCGGCAGCTCTACAAATTGTCCGATTCACTGAGGCCTTTGCAAGAACTCTCGGGTCACAAAGCAACAAACAGATTTTTGTGGGTGACCCTTTGGGGAGATGAGCCAGCCTGTGCAATGAGTCTGGGGGTCAGTTCTGTCTCTCCCTTAAACTTGACTCCTCCAGATTCACTGGCGGGGGCGGGGGGGGGCGGGCAAGATGAGGATAGAGCAGTAAATATGCCTTCCCGGACCACTTTCCATGGGAGGAGAGAATGAATAGGATTGAGTAGGGAGAGGATTCTCAGAGGGAGGGTGATGAGCTCAGTGGAGAAAGAAGCCGGGAACACAAAGTGGAGTATAACTTGGGCATGACAAAGAATGAAGGGTTTTCCTTATGGTCCTACAAGTGTTGCTGAGCACGGAACAGGAATAGTGGCCCCAACCCTACCTCCTCCACCCCAAAAGGTCCAGCTTCCAGGGCCTTTGAACACTAAAGGGCCCTTCACTTTTTCTTTTTCTTTTTTGGGGTCACACCGGCAATGCACCTGGCTCTGCTCTCAGGAATTACTCCTGATGGTGCTCGGGGGGACCATATGGGATGCCGGGGATTGAACCTGGGTTTGGCCGCGTGCAAGGTAAATGCCCTACCCGCTGTACTAATCGCTCCAGCCCCTCCTTTTACTTTTAGTCGGGACAGCGTAGAGGCTCCTGGGAAGATTTCCTCTGAGGTTCGACTTTGCTCTTAAGTTTACATTCCTTGTTCTCACACAAGAATCCCAACCTCCTGCCCTCCCATGTCATACACGACTGAGTGCGTGGTGCATTCTCACAGCCAATTTACCTTTTACTGGGGTCTTGCAGTTATACTGGCTGAAGACCAAGAGAGATCCGTGCCGTGCTCTCAGGACTGAGTACGCCAAGCCCTTATCTTGCCCGCATTCCAACAGAGTTTTCTTCCCTGAAAAGGAAGCGGAGAGGGGATGGAGTTTGGAGGGGGGAGGATAGGATAGCGAGTTCCAGTGCTGCTTAAAAAAAAAAAACACCTCAAACATGATCCCTAATATCCTTTCTGGTGCTCCCCAAAGGACGGTTGTTTTGAAAAGGAAAATATCAGTTAAGACATACCATGTCACTAAAGGGACCTTTTGAAAGTCATTTGACCTCCTGGCAAGACCACACTCAGAGCGGAGATCACAATCTGGCCCTTTCTTTCAAACCTCCAAAGTGTTTTGGGAAACGGTTAGTAATAATAAACGAGATAAGGGAATCCAGGTGGGTCAGGCAGGCACCCGGGGCCGGGCCCTCTCTGGTCAGCGTGTGGAGGCCCGTCTGCATTCGCTTCCAAAGGAGCCTTTTTAAGAAGTCCAAGTCCTCCGCGTGGAACATGTGCTTCTATTTATTCTGTGTCAGCATGCTGGGGCACCTGTGTTAGTTTTATGCCCCTGCCTGCCGCTTCTCTGACGAGGAGGATTCTGCTCAGTTCCAGCTGTTATTTCACCTGCGGGGGTACCAGAGCCAGAGCTTGGCGGAGTTTTGAATCGGAGACGCTCAAATGAGCCGGAGCATGCCACCCTGGTGGCACCTGGTGCTCTGCCGCTGAGATGCCCAAGAAAAATGTTGGTCCTTCCTATGGGGCACGAGAGCCGTCACTGAAACTGAGCCCGCAGCTGTCGAAGGAGAGCAGTCCTGCCGGCTGTAGTTGAGTTGAGCTAGAAGAAAGAGTGGGATGTCTCCCTAAACCACATTGTTGGTCGAGATGGAACAGTCGTTGGTTCCTTCCTCCCCCCAGGTGCTGTGTTAAGTGCAATATGTAATCAATACTTCTGGTGAGAAGTATTAATACCCAGGAGAGAAGAGAGAGCTACGGGCACCCTCCTGATCTAGACCCCAGCTTCTTAAAATTGTGGATCTCAAATCCCTATGAAAATCTTCCAAACTGCGTTTTAAAGTAAATTTATGACCGATGCTCAGCAAATGTTCGATTTGCATGGCTGTATCACAGACCTAGGTGCTGAGAATCATGTAAAAGTGTCTTAGGTTAAAAAAAAAAGGGGGGGGAGTATGGTGCCGCCAGCAGGTCAGTCTGTACCTGTGAGGCGAGTGCATCAGCAGCCTGATGGCGCCTTCAGACTTCCAGATACCCCAAAATTGCTGCTGTGTCTTTGGCCAGACCCCAAAAACTTGGGCAAAGTTTACCAAGAAAGTAAATGGCCAAAAGTTAGGTATGTGGGAGTCACACCCACAAACCACCTCCAGCTCAGCTATATAATTGGAGGCGTGGCCTCTCTGGTTCCTGATCAGACTGCCTAATGGACGTGATCCCAGAGACTCAGAAACAAGTCTTGAAACCCAATGGCTTTTGGCAGAAATGCATCCAGTCCCTGCGGTAGGTTACTGGCTCTGGGCCACCCCAGATGGGAATAGGTTTCGTGCCTTGGCCTGTTCCCCCTGGCGACCCGGTAGCCGTCATCCTCCAGAGGCCACTGGACAGTCAGGTTTGGGCCTGCAGTGAGGAGACACGTGGGGCCTCATGGGATGGGGGTGGAGCCGGCCCTTTCCTCCCCATCCCAATGAGACCCTGAGTCACCACCCACAAATGGCCTCTCTGGCTCCTGATCAAGCTGCTTAATGGCCATGATCCAAGAGACTCAAAAACAAATCTCAAAACCCAGCGGCTTTTGGCAGAAATGCATCCAGACCCCACAGTAGGTTACTGTCGCCAGGCCACCCCAGGGAGAAAAGGGTGCTGTCCCTCCGCCTGCTCCCCCTTGACAGCTTGGTGGCTGCTACCCTCCAGAGGCCATTGAACAAAGATTTAGGTTACTCCAAGTAAGCTTCCAAGATCTGCTAGGATGGAGAAAAAAGAAAAGACAAGCAGTAGGAGAACCTTATAGAAACCCTTCGCAGAGGAAGTTCTGCTAAATCTGTGTAGAGAGTTTGGCATGTTTATTCTCCCAACCCATGAAAATAGAATATCTTTCATTTTGTCTTCTAAGAAAAAAAGAAAACTGGGGCTGGAGAGATAGCACAGCGGATAGGGTGTTTGCCTTGCACATGGGCGACCCGGGTTCGATTCCCAGCATCCCATATGGTCCCCTGAGCACCACCAGTGGTAATTCCTGAGTGCCGAGCCAGGAGTGATCCCTGTGCATTGCCAGGTGTGACACCCAAAAAGCAAAAAAAAAAAAAAAAACTGCAGTTAAGCATGGACCCATGCATGGCTGAACAGACCGGAATAAAC
>JAOXYA010000022.1:22445137-22455213 GCA_028565675.1 Sorex palustris
ACACAGTAACAACAAAGTCTCCAATGGAGATGTTACTGGGCCTGCTCGAGCAAATCGATGAACAATGGGAGGGCCTTGTTAGAAATAATTTGATAAAAAGGTAAAGGTAAAGGTAAAGGCCCTCCCGTTGTTCGTCAATTTGCTCGAGTGGGCCCCGTAACGTCTCCATTGGAGACTTTGTTGTTACTGTGTTTGGCATATCGAATACGTCACGGGAAGCTTGCCAGGCTATTTTGTTAATTGATATTGGTTACCTTCTACATTACATCCCATCCAACTTGATATGTTACTCCTGGTTTATCAGTGTTGTAGAGTTGAGATGTAACACAGCCACAAATGCAGCCATGCACTCCAGGAAGTCCAAAATTTTTTAATGAGGTTATACACCTGGAGTTAAATTTTTAACTGGGTGGTGGCTTTAGGGTGTATGCGTGATTGTCGGAACTTCTGGAAGTACAGAGAGATGGGGGAGATAGATGGAGGCAGCCCATCCTCGGATCCATGGGAACGTAGAGATTTAAGTCACAAAACCTGTATTCCTGAGTTTTTCAATAGTTTTTCAATGGGTTCCACTCCCAGCAGTGGCACCCAGCTGGGAAGATTGTGGGGTGTGGAGACTTTCAGCTGCTGGGGCTCTGTTTGGATGGGTGAAACCCAGACATTCTTAATGAAAATTAGATTTCAAGGTACTTGAGAGGCTCAAAAATGTAACCACAGAATGATTAGAATATTCTGGATAATTCTAGAGAAGGGGAGGGATCCAAGCAAATATCATCCAAATTCTCTCTGTAGGTCAAAAGGCCGATTCTAAAAACTTTGAGATCCAGATTCTGGCTGTGTGGACAGTGTTAAAGGAAACACACAGGTGAAAATGTCTTTTCTCCATTTGGGTTTTGTGTACTTGGGTATATTCTGAGAAGTGGGGTTGCTGAGTCAAATGGAAGCTCAGTTCCTAGATTTTAGGAATATCCACATTGTGTTCCTTAAAGGCTGACCAATCGATGTTCCAACTAGCAGTGAATAATAGGCTTTTTCTCCTGAATCCACGTCACACTGATTGTTCTTGTTCTTTTTGATGTGTGCCAGTCTTTACAGATGGCATCTTACTGTTGTTTTGATTTGCGTCACTCTGATAATTAGTGATTACTTGATGTGCCTTTCTGCCATTTGTATTTCGCCTTTGATGAAGTTTCTGTTCATCTCTTCCCCCCATTTTTTGGATGGGGTTGGATGTTTTTTCTTATAAATTTCTACCTGTCCCTTTATCAGATGAGTGTTGGGTAGTTTCTCCCATCCCATGGGCTGTCTTTGTATTCTGGTTGTTTTCTTTGAAGTGCAGAAGCTTCTTAATTTAGTGTAGTCCTATTTGTCTATCTTTGCTTCCACCCTCTTGGTGAGTGGTGCTTCATCCTTGAAAATGCCTTTAGCTTCCATGTCATGGAGAGTTCTGCCTACATTTTGCTCTATGTACCTTATGGTTTGGGGCCTGATATAAAGGTCTTTAATCTATTTTGATTTGACTTTTGTGCATGGCATTAGAAAGAGATCTAAATTCAGTGTTCCGCATGTATCTGACAAGTTTTACCACCACTTGTTGAAGAGATTTTCTTTACTCCACTTTTTTTTTCATTACTTTATCAAAGATTTACTGAGCATATACCTGAGGGTCTGTCTCTGGATATTCAACTCTATTCTATTGATCTGAGAGTCTGTCTTTATTCTAGCCCCATGCTATTTTAATTACTACCACTTTGTAGTACAGTTTGAAGTTGGGGAAAGTGATACCTCTCATTTTCCTCCCCACCAAGGATTACTTTAGCTATTCAGGGAGGTTTATTGTTCCATATGAATTTCAGGAGTGTTTGGTGTACTTCTTTAAAGAATGCCATGGGTGTCCTTTTAGGGACAGCCTTGAATCTGTACAAAGTTTTGGGGATACATTTTGATGATATTAATCCTCCCAATCTGTGAGCAGAGAATGTAATGAACAAGTAAATTTCCATTTTCTTGTTTCCTCCTTTATTTCTTGAAGTAGTGATTTTTTTTTGTTTTTGGGTTATACCAGCAATGCTCAGGGGTTTCTCCTGGCTTTGCACTCAGGAATTATTCCTGGTGGTGCTTGGGGGACCATAAGGGATGCTGAGAATCAAATCTGGGTCGGCCTCATGCAAGGCAAATGTCCTACCCACTGTGCTATCACTCCAACCCCTGAAGTAGTTTTTGTAGGGTTTTTTTGTATCCCCTCTTGTGCCTAACCTTCGAGGGAAGGCTTTCAGTCTTTCACCATTGAATATAATGTTTTCTGTGGGCTTCCAAGAAAAGATGCCTGGAATTAGAAGTGATGGTACACATACGCAGTGGAATATTACTTGGTCATAAGAAAACATAAAACTGCTACCTGGAGGAATCTGGAGAGCATCATCCTGAGTGAAGTCAGTTGGAGGGAGAGGGACCACCACAATGATGTCTCTCATATGCGGGGTATAAGGAGACATACTGGGGGAATACCAAATGCAAAGAGTATGAGAGTTGGTCTCAGTAGGAGACAGGCCAAATGAGGGGCTGGGGGTAGGGCAGGGAGGGGGCAATGGCTGTCACAGGGGGAAGGTCCAATGGGAGGAAGAGGTGGTGCTGAGAGGTGATAAGGTGTTCGGTATCACACCCTATCAACAACAGTCCAGTAAACTACAGTGCAGAAACATATATTTTTTACAAAATGCCCCTCCTATAGGCAGACTGGTGGGTGGGAGGCAAATGGGGGGAGGGGGATATTGGTGAAGGAAAGTGGGCATTGGTGAGGGGACTGGCGTTGAAACAATATATACCTGAAACCCAATCATGAATAATTTTTCAATTTCAGTGACTAATAAAAAATTTTTTAAACAAAATCTAAATTGCAGCCATATTTTCGAGAAAAATGATATAGCTTGCAAAAAGGAAAAGTTGAAATACGTCTGACCCACATGAACTAAAATATGATACTAAAACTTGGAGATGGTTGAAATACGTTCGGCCCATACGAACTAAAAGATGATACTAAACTTGGAGATGGTCAATGCTGATCTTAAATGCGCCACTCTAACTAGGACTGGCACCAAGGCACTGGGACTGTCACAGCCATCGGTTCAGTCTGAGAGCCGGAACGACATATCCGCTCCGTTAGCTTTAGCTTTTCTGTGGGTTGAGCAGCCTGAGAGAAGTCAGGAGTGGGGCATGAGGAGGTGTGGGTTTCTGCCTCCAGTCGAGGGGTTTCGGGGACCCACGGGTGGACAAGGCTAGGGGCTGGCAGGCCTGCCGTGGTGGGGGCTGCTGCAACAGCTGCTTGAAGCCTGCTGTGTGGCTGTCACCCCCGGCTCCAGACGTTCCTCAGGGTGTCATGAGCCTTGGCCTTGCTTTAGTCACGTTTCAGAGTCTAATGGGGCGTCTTCACCCCTCACCATGGGGCTGTCAGTCTGGAACAAGCAAATTCATGTATTGACTGCTAGGATTTCAGATGTCTTCGCGGAGAGTATTGCATAAAAATGAGGACTTGGAGATTTGGCAGCAGAGATTAATGTCAAAATTTGGCTTTCAAAACCAGTTATATAAGAATGTACATGGGGAGTTTTTTCTTTTTTTTTTTTTTTTAAAGTTCATCTTGAAGCAATGTGAAACAAAATAAAAAACACTTTAGGTACTTTTGTTAACCGCAAGCTACTTACAGAAAACTGAACTCAAGGTCTGATTGCGTTAATAGGGGAGTAGTTTCCAAAGCAAAGGAAATGGGAACACAAATGTTTTCCTAATCTTTCACCGAACAGAAGACACAGCCATTTTTTAAATGTTCTCTCCCCTGGCCCTCTTGGCTTTGGCGACAAGAGAGTGGACCTGAGCTCAGCCCAGCCCCAGGGCAGGTTCTACTCCGCAGAGGCTGATTGGGAAAAGCCCATCCTCTTCGAATGGTGATTGTCTTAATTAATCCAGGCCTAAGCTTATCTGTGTGTGGCACTGCCTGGGCTCAGGGATTGGTTCGGGGGTGGCCAATTGATGCAAACCTCAGTGTTTTCTTTTTCCCAGCAGTTAGTGGGAAGCAACCTGCCTCTCCCGCTGAATGAGGCATCAGGCAGCGCTAATTGCTCCTGGCAGAGGTCCAGCGAGAGGAGGGAATCAGTCTGGGAGGGCTGAGCGGAGGGAAGCTGCGAGCAGAGCCCGCCCAGGCCGCCCAGGCCGCGCTAGGACTGTGGGTCTTTACGTGAAATTGGAGGGGGAACATTTATCTGAAAGCATCCTAAGAGCTCGAGGGAAGGTTCTAAGATTATTAGGTAAGTAACGGGAGATTGATCCCCAAGAAGGAAGCTTGGGAGAATTCTGCAGGGGGGCCCCTTAGGGTCACACAAATTGTTTGGAAACATCTGCCCCTGGAAGAGTGAGTGTGTTGCCATTGGAGGATTCAAGGCTAGGCCTGTTGCTATAGCAGTGGGAAGGCAAATTTGGACTCAAGAGAAGACATAGAACTGTATTTTCAAGAATCTGTCTCATATTCCAAGAATCTGTTCAGGGTTCCATTGCAAAGGGGCGCTGGCCGGTTACTGGGCACACTAACACCAAGTCCCGAGCCGTCTGATGTACCTCTTGGCCCAGCTTGGCGGGGGGGTGACGCAGGCTTCTTGGTCACTGGAATTAAGAAAGGTGGATTCCTGCCCCAATGCCCTTCTCTGGCCTGATCTGTGCTTATGCTCAGATGCCCACCTGAGAGTAAATGGTCAGAACTAATGGTTTCGAAAGCTGTTTCAACCTTTAATATTTTGCCACTCTGAGAAAATTACTGGAAGTGCAGCAACAAGTTCTTGGTCTCACCCTCCCAACTTAATGGGAAAATCCTAAAGTGGGAAAGTATAGTATCAGCTTCCTGTAAATCGCATCACTTCTAAGAATTAGGATGAGGGATTGCCTTGTGAAATAACACCTCAATCTAATTTATTTTTTGTTTGTTTGGGGGCCCACACCCCACTGTGCCCAGGGCTCACTCCTGGCTCTGCACACAGAAATCCTTCCTGGCAGTGCTGGGCGGTTGGGTGGGTGGGGGGCATATGTGCATGGTTTTGGTAAGGCAAGTGCCTTAACCCCTATGCTGTCTCTCTGGCCCCAAGTTTCTCGTATGCTTGTTTCAGAAATAGAAATGTCCATTGAGAAAAATAGTCCAAAGTTAAAATGAACAAGATGTAATATAGTCTATCACCAGACAGACTTGTGCTCAGGATCACAAAAACAAACAACTTTCCTCCCTGACTGGTGCCAGGTGTGCCTGAGGCTTGTGAGCAGAACTTTCTATGCTCAACACAGGCCCCAGAGTAGCCCCCAGCAAATTCACGATGGAACAAGACTCTCAGGATAGAAAGAAAGGGAAGAGAAGCTGCAGGCTAAGTGCTTATTAGATTCTTGAGTTCCACTCTATTTTATATTATCTTCACACATAATTTTATACTGAAATTGTATTAAACAGTAGGTACATATTTATTTATTTATTTTTTACATTTTGGGTCACACCCAGAAAGGCACAGTGGCTACTCCTGGCTCTGCACTCAAGAATTACTCCTGGCAGTGCTCAGGGGACCATACGGGATGCTGGGAATCGAACCCGGGTTGGCCGCATGTAAGGCGAATGCCCTACCTGCTGTGCTATCTCTCCAGCCCCAAAACAGTAGGTATATATTTAAACCTGACTTATTTAAATGTGCCTTTTCAGAAAACATTCATGAATAAAGGTGGGAATGGCCCAGTGCTCCGTGTAGGAGCTGTGGGTTCCAATCCAACCTGCTCCTGGAGTTACTCACTGGACGACCAAACCGGACAGTTTGGAGGAAAGTCCCGGTGCCCGTGGGCCAGGCCAGGGTGACCCAGGGGCATGGAGGGAAAAAAAGAGAAGCCCTGTGGGTAGGAGGCACCGTGGGCACAGGGTCAGTCTGTTCCCAAGGACTGTGTGGACACTTGCCACGAAGGCAAAGGGGAGAACAAGATGGGAAGTTGGAAGCCGTCATTTGGTACTGATTGGACCTTAGGGAAAACCAGACATTCTGCAGGTGTGTTTGATTGGTTTTGTTGGGGGCCACACTCCACGGTGCTCTTGGCTGTATGCTCGGGGACCACTCTTAGTGGTGCCCGGGGAACCATATGTGGTGCCGGGATTGACAAGGCAGCGTTTCTTAAAGCTTACTGAGAGGGATGTGAGGGGAGAGGGGGTGAGGGATGTGTGTTCCAGAGAAAACACGGCTTCTCCAGAGTGGGAGACAGGGCAGAGGACAGAGAGAGAGTTGTGTGTCTGGGAGAGAATGCGGCCTGAGAGAGCAGGCAGTCCCAGTCAGGCGAGTCTCAAATGCCAGGAAGGCACAGAGGCTGGTCTGAAGGCCTGAGGAGGGGGACTGGATGTTTCTGGGCCAGGAGTCGGCAAGGAGACGCCTCGGGAGATGGGTGGCAGCATGAGCTGCCATGGTTGGGGGCAGAAAAGAGGCCTGCAGGGAGGCGCCTGCGGCAGTTCTGTGAGACACCATACAGGCTGTCAAACTGCACACAACGAGGTTAGACAACAAACAGTATACAACACGGTTAGACAACAAACAGCACACAACATGGTTAGACAATAAACAGCACACAACAGAGTTAGACCCCAGTGCAAGGAAGTCTGACTGATGAAAGGGAACAACTGCACACCACGACCCCCGGCCTGCCTCGGTTTGGACTCCACATTCCCCACCCATTGGGGACACGGCTGAGCATCTAGGGAGGGTCCTGGTCCCCTGGTTGACGCTTCATGGAAGCTCCCCGGATAGGATGTCAACATCTCTGGAGCCCTGGTCTCTCAGGTGAGAGGTGAGGAGAGGGCAGACCACAAACATGGTCACCGAGTGTCCCACCTGAGAGGATGAAGGTTCTCATCCCTTCCCAAGTGGCACCAGGAAAGGGTGCCTTTCTAGAGCACAGTGTCAGGCTTGGTGGTTGAGCTGTAGACTGACGTCCACATGAGTACGCGTGGCCTTAGGCCACAACTTGAGAGCCTCCTTGTCTCTACTCTAGGAGAGCGAGAGGGGACAGTGAAATGTTGCTGGTTATTGATCAGATCAAAATAAACCAGATGACTGCCTCAAATTGGCAGGATCTTTTTAACTTTTCAATGTTATTTTGCCATTTGACTCGAGTTAGTTGTGCAACAGCTCCAGCCATGCTTCCTGATCTGTTGCCACCAGGAGTGCCAGATGGGGGGTCACTGGCTCTCTCTGTGTTCTCTACTGCACCTTACGGGGCTAGTTTCACATGATGCTTGTGATTGAAGGGGAAAGGGGAGCTCAGATAGAGAAGGGAACACCAAATAAAGGGTGGTGGGAGGATCCTCCCAGGATGGGAGAAGCATGCTGAAAGCAGACTGAAGACCAAACATGATTGTCACCCGTTGCCTCTTTTGCAAACCACAACACCCAATAAGAGAGAGAGAGAACAAAAGGGAATGCCTTGCCACAGAGGCAGGGTGGGATGGCGGGATGGGGGGGTGGGAGGGATACTGGGATCCGTGGTGGTGGGAAATGGGCACCCGTGGAGGGATGGGTATTTGGTCATTGTATGATTGAAACCCAAACACAAAACTTTGTAAGTCTATACAACTACTCATGATGTCTCACTAATAAAAATAAAAATAAATAAATAAATAAATAAAAATGAAAATAAAATTAAAAAAAGTAAAAAACCTCTATCATCTCGTGGCTGACAGAACTAAAAACTGGTGATTACATTCTGTCTAGCCTGTCTTCCAGGTTGTATGATATAAATGAAGTCTAAACGAGAGAATGAACAAATCAGAGGGAATCCATGAATGAAAGAGATGTGGAGCACACGGCCACATGTGGGTGACATATGAAAACATTTCACCTTCCTTGACGCTCACATCATGGGTTATGGGGGCATGCTTCCTTGACCCCGAGTTAGACGAAGAAGTTCAACACATGGAGCCTCATGTTGAAAAGTGGATTTAGGAAAAACAGAGCGATTAAGGCGTTAGTCTAAGCATTTTAACATTTCCCCATCAGCTGTCTATGGCAGCATGTGGGTGTCCGCATCTCATTTTCCTGTGACTGCAGCTCGCCGCCATGTCTTCATCGACAGAGGACCTACGCTCAGAATGAATGCAAACAACTGATAGTTTAAAATCAGAATTTAAGAGTCCCTTTTGAGAATTCAGTGTGGTTTAATGACATAAATAATCTTTACATAACTATTTGTAGTGACTTTTAAAGTTATCACTAGAATAAGTCCACAAATAGAGCAACAGTGAATTTGTCTCATAGCTCCCCCCCCCCACACACAGGGTGTGTTTATACAACCAAGTGTAAAACGAAGATAACTGTTAACAAAATTTAATTATTCCTAATGACCTGAAAACTGTGTTCAGCCATCTATGTAGTCTCTCTGATATTTTACTTACTGCTTCTAGAGATGACAATTGGCTATAGTTCAAGCCAATTTTCAGAAATGACAATCTTCACATCAATAGATACCTTTCATGGTCTCTGAGGGGAAAAAAAAGCTGAATTTTCTCAGTGTCGCCAGATGTCCACTTTTGAACCGTCCCGTCTGGAGTTTGAGCTTTCACACTGTAAACAAATTAAGAAAACTCTGCATGTAGTTATGGCAAATATGTCCTAATTAAGGAGTCTTCATTGTTTCATGGCATAACTAGATTGGCTCTCTCTCTCTCTCTGGAAGTCGAAGTTCTCGGGTGACTGGCCCCGGGGTACAGGCCAACCCTGGGCACCTGGACCAGGCTGGTGGAACCTGAATTTCAATCAACACCAGCCTTCCCTACCAGGAAACAGGACACTCTGTGAAAGGGAAATGCATTTGCATTCTAAAGCTGTGATTCCCAGGAGAAAGTTTCCATTTTCCTTGTCTTTAGCAATACTGTTTTCTGGGTGAAGAATGCCAACTAGCTTTATTTAACACACACACACACACACACACACACACACACACACACACTGGTTACCATAAATCAAATCTTTCTATCAGAGTTTAGAGTATTTTCTTTAATTTAAAATATATTAATGTGCTTTTAGTATTTTCTTGTAAAAGTGAAATGTCTGGAAGTGCTTCATTAAATTAAATACACACAATCATGTGCACGGCACTTCCACTCCTGGGCTTCTATATCCAGGAAATCCCAGCCAGTTTCCTGAGGTATTGTTGGAAGAGGCAGGAACCGAGGCTGTCTGGATGTTCATCTCCCCGGGCATTTCACAGGGATGCTCTCTTGAGGTATGTCAGAGGAGCTGTTAGAAGCTCTTAGAAGCTGTGTCAAGCTGGATCACACACACACACACACACACACACACACACACACACCCCTTGGCAAGCTCATTTAAAATGTTTTTATTATTATATTTGGGTCACATGTTTATACCAGTGTTAACACAGGTTTGAGTACACAGTGTCCTCACTTTCCCATCATCAAAATGCTGAAGACCCTCAACTCAGGCCCCTTTGTTGTCTCTAGTTGGTCTCCCCACTCCCCTCTCCCGCTCCCCCTTTCTTAATTCTGTCAGCCCAGTCTGAGGGCCTGCCATCATTTGGTCCTTCCACTTCCTTCCCTTGTTTCTTTCTAGACTGCATGTGAGTGAGACAATCCAGCATTTGACTTTCTCCCTCTGGACTGTATTAGGGGCATGGTGCTAGTTTAAAGGGTGAGGAATGAACACGGATCCCAATATTACTTCTGTAACATAAAAATACATTCATAGAATGATATATATGAAATTGAGCATTGTGGCTACCTCTGGGAGAAGGAAATGGGGTGGGTGACCAACTCAGAAATACGCACATCCGTCCAATGTCAGCTCTGCCTTGCATGGCTCACGGATGACAACATGCTCTAAAGGGAAGGGACAGTAAATCATCACCCAGTGCCATAGAGACAGATTCTTGGAAATGTTGCTGAATTAAGCACAACAGGGTAATGAAATCAATATTACCATAAATTACGCCGGCTGCGATAGCACAGCGGTAGGGCGTTTGCCTTGCACGCAGCCAACATGGCCGACCCGAGTTCGATTCCT
>JAOXYA010000022.1:22489873-22502974 GCA_028565675.1 Sorex palustris
TTCCCAGCATCCCATATGGTCCCCCGAGCACCACCAGGAGTAATTCCTGAGTGCATGAGCCAGGAGTAATCCCTGTGTATTGCTGGATGTGACCCCCCCCCAAAAAAAAAGAGAAAAAAAAAAGAGTTCTGTTCAAGGGCTGGCTGAGAGTTAACTTCTCTTCAGATCACATCTTTCTTGTTTTTTTCTGACTTCCTGAAACCCATTGCCGAAAGGGATTCCCCCTTCCTGCCAGCCTGCTTCCACCTCACTGACAAAGTGGAAAACCTTACAGACTTTAAGAAGGTCTGGTTCCTATGTACCCAGGGAACAATAATCTTTTAATTTCTGTATGGATAGTATCACAAGAGATGACTTGGTTATGAATTATTACTGAATCAGTAATAATTGACCATGTTAATCAAAGTGGTATATATCAGAAGAAGGGCAAATACCAAAGATGTCACTCTTGTACAAAGTTTAATAAAAGCAATGATAATAATAACAAATTCTTAGATATTGCTAACAGAACTGAAACTACTAAGCTGGGGGTGGGAGGGTGGACAATTATTGGCACTCTGGGGGCAGGTGTGGTATTGTAGCACTGTATGCCTAAAGCATTAATAATGCTATACAGATCATGTTCATCAATATGTATTTTTAAAGTTTTTAACCTCCTCTACAGATAGATATAGATCTATCTATATCTTTGGTCATCACATGCTTCATTACTTTCCTCACAAATGATCTCTTCCTTCTTAGGTACAAAATGTGGTGAGAATCTCTATATGGCAAGTGACCCAACCCCCTGGTCAGATGCAATCCAAAACTGGTACGATGAAAGTTACAACTTTGAATATGGTGTAGGGCCAAAAAGTACTGGTGCAGCAGTTGGACATTATACTCAGGTAAGGGGGGAAACTGAAAATACTTTTGCCATATAATGTAGAAAGGGAAAGTTTCTCAAATTATGAGCAATTCCAATGTTTAATTTAGGACATGCTGATTAAGTATATAAGATGGTTCAGCAAAATCACCTGCAAAATTCTTGGTAGAAAAGTACGTGTATATCACTTGTATCGTTGAAGCTCCTCTGAACCCACTTATCATCCCTGATAGCTTCTTTCATGGGTTTCATCTCATTTTCTATATAATGGCCATTTGCTTTAGATGCCTTCATTTCTTTTTCTTCTCTAATTATCCTGACTAGGATCTCCTGTATAATGTCAAGTGGAAGTGGAGTTGACATCCCTCTCCACTGATGTACTACTCAGAAAGAAAGCATTCCTGACGTCCAGGAGAAAGCATTGACTTTCTCTACACTGCTAGTTGCCATACCTCAAAATAGAACAAATTGCATCATTTAATTCTGAAGTGAGAGACCCAAATCTATTGGAAATTTTCTTTATATGTAAGGATTGTCTCCAAGTAGCAAAAATAGAAGGTTGAACCGAACCCCTTGGGGGTGGGGGTAAGAGTCAGATGTTCTCTCTGTGCCTATTAAAGAAGAATGTGCTGTTTGGTGACCGTGGCAGGACCCCAGCAAGAGGTCCCACTCATGAAGAAAGGAGCAGGACCAGGGAACCTCCTGCTGACAGTGTGCTGACACCCAGAAAATGCCACCGGAGAGGCTAGTAGGACGCTTCCCCTGGGAGCAAGCCCTCTGCTGTTAGGAGTGTTGGAAATTGGAAATGAGGAGGGTCTGGTTGGGAGAAAGGCAGGAAACACCAGAGCAATGACTCGGAATAGTCGGAGAAACGCCCACGCATGTTTCTGGCAATGGGGTCCAGGTCTCCAACCTAACTGCCTCTCATTTCCTTTGTTGCTAGAAGTTTGACATGTAAACACCGTGTCTCTAAGGATGTTTTAACTACTCAGAATATTTATTTGATTTAACAAGGCACGGGAACCAGCCATCTTCCAACTGAGCTTCTGCAGAGCCTGGGTTTCATGCACCAGCCTAGATCACTTCAGGTCCACCCCACACAGAAAATGACAAGCTCAACGCGGCCCATTAGGGTTTCCTTGGAGTGGCAAGGAGCATTGTTCAGCAGGAAAATACTGCCTGGTAGCCTGGTGGTCAACGATATTCAAGATGACCTTCCTTCCTTGCCTGTCAAGTAGATCGTGAACTGGTCGTGTGCAGAGACCACTTCCAGCTCTGCACGGAGCTTATCTTGGGAGCTGAAAGGAAAGTGACTGGAATGTTAAAGTCATCACGAGAGTGGCTGGCATGGCAGGCACATTCATCACAGAAATAATCAAGAATCTGCAGAAAGGACAATGTAGTTATGATCACTTTCTAGAAAAGCCCCTGCTCTCCCAGTGTCCTGGATGGTGTGTTACCTGCTCACGTGCTGCATGTGTTTCCTCGGGCGGCCCCTTCTCAAAGGATTCCAGCTCTGCCCCGTCACAGCCCATAATCCTCCATTGTCTTTTTGAGCCTGCACTGGTAACAGAGCAGTTCACATTTACAGAAACAGCTGTATTGCCTGGTGACCACAGTGCCCCCAGTACCCTGGAGGCTCTTGGCCTCCAAGCTAAACTTTGCGCAAGGATGCTGACATCGGTTTAAGTGATTTAACATGCTCTGTGGGACAAAGCTTTCTGGGTACAGCAGAAGGACTCTGTTCCACGACTGTTACTAACTCACCTCTTCTCTTACCCCTCATTGCTGCCAGTCCAGGGGTCCTACCCCAGATAGCTCCAGAGAGGCTGCCGGGTCAGCAGGGGAAAGCATTCACCAGCCACCAGCGGAAAACTCCCTCAAGAGCATTCTTGGGGTGAAACAGTCGTGTTGGGGTTGGGGAGGAAGGAGGGAGGGAGGGACTAGAAGGAGGGAGGGAGAGAGAAATGGAAGGAAGGAGGAAGGAAGCGAAGTAAAGAAGAAGAATGGAGCGAGGGAAGGCAAGGGAAAGAGGGAAGGAAGAACTGAAGGAGGGAGGGAATAAAGAAAGGTAGTACCCACTTCAAAGATATTGTGGATTAAATTCACTAAAGTCCTAACTCACTGTACCAAACTATGTTTATTTGGGAAAAGAAATATTGGGGATGCAATTGGTTAAGATAAAATAAAAAGAACCCTTGATCCAATATGATAAATATTCTCATAAAAAAGAATGCCACGTGAAAGGAAAGATATAGGAGTAGCAGGAAGATTGTGTGAAGACATGTTGGGAGGAGGAAAGCAAGGAGAGAAGCCTGGAGCAAGTCTTTTTCTTACAGGACTCTGCCAACACCTTGATTTAGGACTGTAGCCTTCACAACCGTGAGACACCAAAAGACATTAAGATGCCTAAATTTCTTGTTCTGTGATAATTTTGTCGGAGCAGTTTTAGCAAATTAATACGGTAGAATATTAGTGAGGATTCAATTAGCTACTGAATATAAAGCACTTAAAAGTGTTCCTAATGCAACAGAGGCAGGATACACAAATGAACGCTAGCATTGTCTATATACTAGGCTGCTAATAAGTAAAGCACCAAAGTATATAGAAGGTAAAGGGATATACGTGATAACTTTTCAATATCTGTATTGCTAATCATAATGCCCAAAAGGAGAGAGAGAGAAAGAGAGAGAAAGGAAAGAGAGAGAGAGGAGAGAAAGAAAGAGAGAGAAAAGTGCCTTCCATAGAGGTGGTGGGGTGAAGACATGGGGACATGGAGGGACATTGGTGGTGGTAAATGTGAAGGTGGGTATTGGAACACTCTATGACTGAAACTCAATCATGAACAACTTTGTAACTGTGACAAAAAGGAGGGCGATTCTAAATTTTGGCTGGAGCAATAGAATAGTGGGTGGGGTGTTTGCCTTGAATGCAAGCGACCCTAGTTTGATTTCTAGATATCTCAGATGGTCTCTCAAGACTGCCAGAGCCAGACGTAAGTCCTGAACACTGCTGACTGTGCCCCAGACACCAAAACTTACTCTAAACCAAACAAAACTAGATATAATAAATAAGTTTTGTTCAATTGTTTGCTTCTTCACTTCTCCATGCTTAGTTTATACCCTGAGATAGAGGCTTACCTGATTTGATTGATTCTCTTTGAGACCTGTGTCTCATAAAACCAGGGTTCCTTTCTCTTAACTTTCAAAGTCTCTAACTGGAGCAGATCAGGGACCAAAGTAGATGGTGACTTTATTCTGGAGCCCAGAGAGAATGACCTGCTGATGAATGGATGCACAGAAGCATATTCCAGTCATAGGTATTACAACACAGCCCATGATAGCAAATTTGAGATTTCCTCCCTTTTTCCAAATTTTAAAGTTGTCAGGAACTATAGTTTGGCAGGGAAATGAAATGAGCTTTACCAGAAGTTATAATCACAACTGAATAGAGCTTGTGGACTCAGTAAGGTTGAGATTTAGTGGCCTAAGTGGTGTCATGGCTCACAAAGATTAAAAATAAATGAAGAGGGGCTGGAGCAATAGCATAGCAGGTAGGGCATTTGCCTTGCATGCAGCTGACCTGGGTTCAATACCCAGCATCCCATATGGTCCCCCAAGCACCGCCAGGAGTAATTCCTGAGTGCAGAGCCAGAAAGAACCCCTGAGCATCGCTGGGTGTGACCCAAAAAGCAAAAAAAAAAAAAATGAAGAGGCTGAATAATCATTGCTTTAAAAAAAGAATTCTCAAGGGATAGAGAATGGGCCAGGCCTTCTCATGCCCCCCCTCTCCCCATGGGACCCTGGAGGTCACGCCCACAGACAGCTTCTGGCTGCTACTTAAGCTCCTTTATAACCATGATCCAGAGACACACAAAAGAATCTCCAAACTGAGTAGCTCCCTGCAGAGATTTCTCCAGCCCCGAATTATCTATCACTATCACTATCACCCGTTGTTCTTCAATTCACTCGAGCGGGCCCAGTAACGTCTCCATTCGTCCCTGGCACGTGCAAGTGTAGCCCGATGACATATTTGGGGACTCCTTCAGGGTCAGGGGAATTAGGACCATCTATCGTTACTGTTTTTGACATATCTAGTATGCCACGGGTAGCTTGTTAGGCTCTGCCATGCAGGCAGGATACTCTCGGTAGCTTGCCGGGCTCTCCGAGATGGATGGAGGCTTCTGGGGCAGCCTCTAATCACCTTTACAGGTGTTCCTAGCCAGGCATATAGGCTGGTATGATATTCTCAGTAGCCTGCCGGGGAGCTTGGTTTTATAGTTTTACATCAGGAAAGCATAGAAGCTAAAAAATGAACAAGTTACAATTCCTTATACCTAGTTTTGAACTCTTTCACAATTTGACTAACATGCCAAAAAGAGGTCTTGCCCTCTGTTCCATTCTTAAAAAATCACCTGCATCACCTATAACTCCGGTTTGGGATGCTCCCTATTGGAACTTGGGGAACCTCCTTCCAGTGCTCTCTCTGGGAGATGATTTTGAAAATCCCTGAGCAGGACCTCAGCCATTCTCCTTTTCCCCAATTTCCTAATTGACCCCGTGGCCCTTCCGCACTCAGAATACGGTCTCTGGCCGCACTCTAATAAGAAAGAGATACATCCCTTTCCACAGGACAGCGTCTCATCTGCCTGACGTCTTCTGGTTAAGAAGCTCCGCTTTCTGGTTTGGAGGTCAACATGCCTAGATCTGGGAAGGAGAGTTTGGAAGCAGGGCAGTAACAGGGACGTTGCAGGTCTTTTCCCAGCATGTCATGTCCACATTGGTTCTGCTAGAGAGGCGTTTGGATGTCAGCCTAGCTCCCACCCGCAATGAGTAGGCCCCCTACCTCGGCTCTCCTCGATGCCCGAGACGACGTGTGTTTCTGCGTGTTTGCTGCAGGATGAGAAAGGTGCACACCGGGAGAGCATTTGTGGCAAATGTGGCGTGTGGGCACCTTGCCAAGCGCAATCACTGGTTTGAACTGCTGGAGATCTATCATCTGTAAGGCATCTTGTACATTTTTTGAGACCCAGCAGTAAAGGAATCTGCCCCAGATCATTAAAGTCTTGTGTGTGGGAGGTCTGTGGGAGGGCGGGGGAGGGCACTGCACGTTTCACATGACTGTTCCAGACCCCGCGCCCCTTGGAAAAAGCCCGTGGCACTCGATTGTGGGAGTTTTCAGAGTCTAAACAGTTCCTGATGATCTCTCTATATATATATTTGAACTAAAGCTAAACTATATGTACAAAAGAACACATTAGTGTGTACACACACACACACACACACACACACACACACACACACACACCCTAACCACTCCCCTAACCCTCCCACCCCACTCAAATAAAAACATTCCAAACGTTTGGGATCTGATTTCCTATTTCCTGCGAGCCTGTCGTTGGCATTATTTAATGTGGAGAGGTTGGCTTGTAAGATGAGCGAATGCCCGTGAGCTCTATCCGTAAGTCGGGCCAGCCGGCAGTGATAGTCTGTGGGTGGAGGCCAATTTTCTTTCTAAGAGCGTAATCCTGTAATGCAGAACAGAAAGTTTTTGCTCCTTTGAATTAAAGCCTTAATACTTTGCTTGATTTTAATTTGAATTTTTTTTCTTGAGTAAAGACAATTTAATCTCAAAATGTCGAGGAACCTCAAACTTTCCTGCTCTGGTTTAAAATGTGTTTCAT
This sequence comes from Sorex palustris, assembly GCA_028565675.1. Lineage (NCBI taxonomy): Eukaryota > Metazoa > Chordata > Mammalia > Eulipotyphla > Soricidae > Sorex > Sorex palustris. The sequence continues at coordinate 22,496,422 of JAOXYA010000022.1, forward strand.
CTTAAAAACCATCCAGGAGAACAATGAAAGAGGTTCTGTCCTTGAGCAATGAATGAGAAGAATGGAAGAGGTTCTGTCCCTGGGCATTACTGGCAGAGCAAAGGGACCCTGGGACCTTTCACGTTTGCATCTCTCTGACTTCCTCCCATTTGGATCCTCACCCCATGAGCCCAGGAGATTTGAGTGTTAATCCATTAATTACTTTTAGTGGATAACTTTCACTTTACAAACAGTTATTTCAATAACTCCCCTACTTTGAAAACAGTGCCTCTCCATCCTTCTCTTTAAACCAGTTTTGCATTGTTGTTTGCGTTGGTGTGTTTTTTTATTCCTGGTGATTTAAAGCATCTCATTACAGGGTGGAAGAAACTCCACCATCCAGCCTCTACTTTACCCACCAGCTTCCAGAACATGAAAGTTTACCTATCTTAGCATTTTTACCCTCTGTAGCTCTCTACATGTAAGCATTTTATCCATTTTTCCCCTCTCTTTCTGCCTCTTTCTTATTCTCCAATAGGATTCCTCTAGAAGACCAGAACTTTGGGAGGAAGTGCCTGGAAGAATGTATAGGCACACAGAGCATTTATCAAGTAGCCATTTATCCTTTCATTTCTTGGAGGAGGAGGGGAATGCTGCAGAGAAGGTAAGGAACAAGTAGAAAACCGTACTGCGAATGAATCTGATCTGGAGCTAAATGAAGCCTTCTGTTTCCACATCGTGTGCTTTTGGGAGAAAAATTTCATCAAGGGTCTTTCCATTTCTGAATCCAAAAAATTTTGCAGAATGGACATGAAGCTAAAATGTACTCTGTGCAATAGAAACAGGAATTCTTTTTCCTTTGAGGAGTAATTGAAATCATCAAACAATTTAATAACGTAGTCTGAAGGTCATAGACGTCAGATTGCTAGGGTCAGAACCAGTGAAGGGACAGCACTTACTCTCCTGGTGACTTCACTGTGTAGGTTTGGGTTTATCATATCTGTCCACAATGCAGGGTAGCTTTCAACGTCGCTTGAGGAGTAGCAGATAATCTGCTTTTCGTATCTCTGGAAGACAGTAAGTATTGCAGTAAACATCTGTGCTCAAAGGCCAAGAACTAAAGCTGTAGGTGGCCACTTGAGGTACATATTTAAAAAAAATCTTTCAGCTGTAGACAAGTGTGGGATCAAAACGGACAAGTTTATTAGTTTTCTGGAACAAGAAAGTCAGGTGTATCTTTTTTTCTCTTTTGAATTAAAGAAGAAATTGGACTGAAGAGCTAATACAGGGGTTAAGGTCCTTGCCTTGCATGGCCCTGAAGATGTTTTTCTGAGCACCTTCAGGAATGACCTCTAAGCAAAGGGCTGGGAGAAGCCCCTGAGCACCTCCCAGGTGGCTAACCCCCTCTAAATAAAAGTAAAATTAAAATAGAAATTGCATGTTTCCATAAGTGAAAATGTAGATAGGACCCTTCTGGAAAGCTTGAAAACACTGAAATAAAATTCATAAAGCTAGGTCATTCTAGCTTTCCAGTACCCTAAATCAGTCACCTTCAGAATGGAATTGGATGTTTGGGCTTAGCTTATCGTATTGTTGCAAATTTTCCTTAGGTTAATCCCCTCAAATGAGAAAAATTAAAATTCAATGTACTGGATGTGAGAGACATAGGTAATGAAATGTTTGAGCACTAGATAAAGAGATAGATATGTTGTGCAGGTACGAGCTCTGACTGAACAGAGAGAAAGAGAGAAAGAGACAGAGACACACACAGAGTGAGAGAGAGAGAGAGAGAGAGAGAGAACTCAGGATTAGATAGTGAGTTTATTAGAAGCTCAGCGCTGAGGACCCCAAGTCAGAAGAGAAAGAGACTTGGAGCCCCATCTGCAGAGAGGGTCTCTTTAAATTCTCTAACAGTGAGCTCTAACTTTACAAAAAGAAAGAAAATGAAACATCTTTCCCAAACATCAGGTGCTCCCCCAACAAAACAAGCAAGAAATGTCTGTGTCAGTATCTCTTGCCCATTTGGTGTGACCTTCATGTGTGGCCTTTTGTGCTCTCCTGTTCATCTGGTGGGCCTTAATCCTACCTTATTAGGGTCATACAAAGCAACAAAAAAAAGGAAGAAAAAAGAAAAAACCCTTCTCTGGTTGACCTTGGGGTTGGTTTCAGTGTCTCAGTTCTCATTACATCCAATTTCTTATTTGCAATTTCTTATTTGTCATTACAGATAGAGGAATGGGCAGATGGATGGATAGAAAGGTAGATGGATGATTGATAGATATTCTCCTCATGAGGAAGTTCAAAAACTTTGCTATTTACTCAGGCAGTCACTCACTCACTCACCCATCTATCCATCTGTCTCATCTACCCATCCATCATCTATATTTTCATTTGTATATCAATCCATTCACCTATTACCCCTGCCCAATAGTTCATCCATTTAGCTATTCATTGCATTTACCATTTATCTAATAGTTATGTGTCACCTGTTTTTAGGTGACCAGCATTGCTTTGGAAACTAAAATAACAACTAAAAAATAGTGTGATATTTCTGGAGCCTTTTCTAGTTGAGGCTATGTAAATAAGAAAGTTCCTCTTCGGTTCACTTCATGGCTTGGAGGCCAAACGTACATGCTTGGGGAAAAGGCAGGTCAGATAGAGAAGGGAGCACCAAGTAAAGGGTGTTGGGAGGAACCTCCCAGGATGGGAGAAGCATGCTGAAAATAGTCTATAGACTGAACATGATTTCCTTTCAATGCCTCTTTTACAAACCATAGCACCCAAAAGGAGAGATAGAACAAAAGGGAATGCTCTGCCACAGATGTGGGGAGGGATGAGGGGGATGGTGGGGTGGGAAGTATACTGGGATCATTGGTAGTGGAGAATGGGCACTGGTAGAGGGATGGGTAGTCAATCATTGTATAACTGAAACCCAAGCACAAAAATTTGTAAGTCTGCGGCTGTACCTATTAGGTGTTTCCCTAATAAAATTATAAAAATAAAGCACAAAAAACCCGCCAAAAAAGAAAACTCCAGAAGCAAAAGGAAAAAAAAAGAGATAAACTGAACTTCACCAAAACCTTCTGTATTTCACCAAAAACCTTTTGTATTTCAAAGAATACTATCAAGAAAGTAATAAAATATTTAAAAATAGAAAAAAAAAGAAGTGCCCTGTACAGTTTTTCTGAAAGCACTGCTCTCAGGATTCCTGTTTGGAACATTCTGTCCTTAGCTCATTTTATTTCCTTAATAAAGTGAGAACTAAAGTGAGCTGCCGGCTGAGTTTGGCTTTCTTGCCTGGAGTTTACTTGAATCTGAGAGTGGCAGAGGGCAGGATTATTTTCTATAGAGCAACCTAAAAACTACAAAGCAAGGGGGTCTTCTCAGATCACAATCAAGGAGACCATCATATTAAAGTCCAGCTGACCTTGGGCCTCCCTCTTGATGTTCTAATTTTAGACCTCAAGGTTTATGTCTTGTTGGGATTCCTTAAAAGGAAGTTAAGGGGGGTGGAGATAAAGTTTAGTGATCAGGATTTTGCTTTGTATGCAGCCAACCCAGGCTCAATCCCTGGCATCCTCTATGGTGCCCAGAGTCCCACTAGAAGAGATTCCTGAATGCTGAACCAGGAGTAAGCCCTGAAAACTGCCATGTGTGGCCTAAAATGAAAAATAGACAAACAAAAAAGGGAGGGGTATCTTTTTTTTTTGGAGGGGGGCACAACTGGCTGTGCTCAGGGCATACTCCTGGCTCTATAATCATGGATCACTCCTAGAAGGTTCTAGGCAAACATATGGGATGCCAGGGATCAAACATGGATCAGCCACCTGCTGAAAAGCCCATTATTACTATCTCTCAGGCCCCATGAAGGGGCATTTTAGCTCACCACTCCGGTGGGAGCTTCCACTAATGAGACATCTGTGGGATTTGGGATTTGTTGAAGTTCTAATTTATTTTCCATTTTCTTGGTCACCGTCAGTTGTGCTTAGGGATTACTCTGAGGTTTGTACTCAAGGATCAGTCCTGGTGGGATCAGGGCACCATCTGGGTGCTGTAGAAAGAATCCTGGTCAGCCATTTGCAAGGTCTGCTTAAAGATAAGATAAAACCCTTATCTGCAGTTTTATCTCTCTGGCATCTGAGCTCCTCATTTCTCATGAGGAGTCTCTGCTCTGCCTCTAGATAGAGGTAAGGACACCTGCCTCTGCTGATCTGATGTACCTTATCTCAAAGGTTCTCAGCAAGTGGATACCAGCAAAAAGAAAGGAGGGTTCACATATACCCCAAAACACCTGAAACTTCTCTTCCTCACTCCTCGTGCTGCAAGCAAGGAGTAACCGCTTTCTATTGCTTTCTCTTTTGAGGGGGTTAAGTGGTATCACTAAGCTTTAGATGAAATCCTCACCATAACTCTTGGGAAGTGCTGAGTCTCCTCCCTCTGGCAGAATTGGTGACTCAGACTAAAGCCCACACCTCTTTGGAACTCCAAGATAAACGAGCATGTACCTCAGCCTGAGCTACAGTTATTCTGGGTATCCTGAGCACCGAGATAATGGCAATAATTTCTAAGACCTCATTTTGGTGGAGGGGGCACACTCGTGGCTTATCAAGGCTTACTCCTGCACTCAGGAATCACTCTGGTGGTGATTGTGGCACTATGTGGGAGGCCAGGGATTTAACGTGAGTGAGCAGCATGCAAGGCAATTGCCCTATCCGCTGTACTATTGCTCTGGCCCCAAAGACCTCATTTTTTTTTTATAGTCAATGCTCTTAGTTCTTATTCAGGCATCTGACCTTAACTTTGAGTATGAATTAGGACTCCACTCAAGCCTCATAACAAAGTTTTTAATATGAGTCTGTGAAGTAAATATTGCTGTCTTTTATTTTATTTTCTTTGTTTTTTTTTTTTTTTTGCTTTTTTGAGTCACATCCGGTGATACTCAGGAATTACTACTCCTTACAGTGGTCCGGGGACAATATGGAATGCAGGGAATTAAATCAGGTCAGTTGCTTGCAAGGCAAATGACCTACCTGCTGTGCTATTGTTCTGGCTCCAAAACTTGGAGTCTTTTATTTATTCTACCCATTCCTGAAGCCTCTCAGGAGTGACTGTAGATGTATTTCATTGTTGCCACTTCTTAAGTGCAAGCTCCTCTCATCAGTATTCGGGGTCCATAAAGTTCACAGCAATTAGAGGGGTGGGCTGTCTTCCATAATAAGAAGAGCGACATGTGACCAAAACTGTCCTCTTCTTGAGATTTCTGGACTCTGAGCCACCAGTCTACCCCTCCCATATAGCCAAGAAACTCTCTAAAAGCCTTCCAGTAGTGCTACGGGTTGTGTAAACATACAGATTGTGTAAACTTCACTGCCCCCACTCTCCCATTCCCACCGTCTCCTTACCTTAGCTTCCTGTCCGAACTCGTCGGCAAATCAGAGGCTTCCTTCCTTCGCTACTTCACAGTCCCAAGTTCCTGGAACCTTGAAAGTGAAAAATATGAGTCAAATCTAGTCTAGCCTCTAGGGGTCTCAACTCAAGAATCTTGTTTGTGGTGGCCGTGGTGGGGAGGGATGGCGGCCAAGCGGGGTGAGAGAGCTGGTGCCGGGAAACGGATTCTCAGAGAACTCGTTGCTCAGTTCACCTGAAACCAGTCATCTGTTCTCATATCACAATTACAGTGAGTAGATTCTCGATAATTTGAGTTTCAGGGCTCCTTCCTGTACTAACAGAATCCATCAGTCGCTAAACAACGCCCCCCCACCCACCACCTCAGTAGACTAGTGGCAGAAGTCAGGGGTGATCTTACTGCATTTACTCCCATCGAGCGAGACCCTGCCCTCCGTGAAATGGCGCGACGAGAAATTAAAAGTGTAAAGAAACCACCCACTGCCCACCAGTTCGGCACAGCCTGCCTTTCTCACCCCTCCAGTTTGGCACCAGACGCTTTAATGAGCCTGAGACTTGTGAGCCAAGGCTCTCAGGTCTTAGTCAGTAGATACGAAGACATGACGTGTCGGTTTCCCTCACTAAAACTGAATGTATGGAATGCTGCGCAAATTGTGCCTCTTTTGGACCTGGCTTCTGTTTAGCTCCCGACCCAGGTCTCTCACCCCTGTAGTATGATTTATGACACTTACCAGGACTTAAGATCAGACTAGCGACACCACCACGGTGCTAAGGACGCCATTCGCAGGGGTCTGCGCCGCCTGACTGCTTAAGCGGAAACCAGGAGCAACAGCATCCGGGACACTGCACACGTGGTTGCCTAGGCTGTGAGGTATTGTGGGGGAGGGGCATTGCAGGACTCCATTGCTTAGGAACCTTGTTGCATAACTTTATTTATGGCAGCTCTACTTCCTCTTTATCAGGTTCTGGGCATACCATATGCTTGCTGCTCACTGGAGTTGACCAGTCCCAAGTAAACCGCTTATTTCTATGAGTCCTTAGTATAGAGGTCAGGTTGCACTGCTTATGTAAACATATGACTGGCAAGATAGAACTCTACGGGCCCCCTTTTCCTTTGCAGTGTAGTTAAGAGCAAACATTTATTTAGGGCTTATATACCTGGAAAATA
>JAOXYA010000022.1:22586489-22598351 GCA_028565675.1 Sorex palustris
TCTTCATGTTCCCAGAGCGAACAGATGCCATTGGGCTACACTAGCACGTGACAGGGACAAATGGAGACGTTACTGGCACCCGATTGAGTGTTGACGACTAACGGGAAGTTAAGTGATTAAGTGATAATCGCAAGTCAAATCCAAAATCAAATTTTTAATCATATTTAAAATTATGCAAAGTCATAGGAGGCATTTTATTCATATTGGACTTTTACATTTTGTCACCTACTTAAATAATCATTCACAACCATCTAGTAATGCACGATCCTAAAGAAACTGCTTACTCTCACCCTTCCTTTCTTTCTCAAAGAAGCATTTTAACGATAAACAAAAATCTTTCCATCTATATTAGCCTTATATGCAAATAATTTGATGATTTAATTTAATAACAACAAGAAGAAAATAAAAATGTTTTGTATCACAATAAGATGTCTGCAAGAGTCTGTACCAAGTGGTACATGATTTTAGAAATGATTCTTCTTTTTTATTTCTTTAATTTTTTTTTTTTTTGCTTTTTTGGTTACACCCAGCAATGCACAGGGGTTACTCCTGGTTCTGCACTCAGGGATTACTCCTGGCGGTGCTTGGGAAGCTGGGAATTGAACCCGGGTTGGCCACGCACAAGGCAAAAGCCCTACCCACTGTGCTATCGCTCCAGCCCCAGAAATGATTCTTAAATTCCCTACCTAAGGGGTAAGAATATTTCCTTCAACTCTGGTTGAGCAGCCTGCAATATTTAGTTATGAGTTTGGATTTGATTTATGATTATAAGAATCAGAGAAAGATGGAAAAATGTGAATGAATCATAGAGGGGAAATTAAATAAGTTATAAGAGAAAAACAAATTACTAAGATAACAAAGAAATAATAATGACAAAGGAGATGGTAGAGTCAAAAGAAGGCCGTTTATGATGCTTATGAGATATATTGAAGGTTCCGGAAAGCTCCCTTGGCAGTTTCCTTTGGTCCAACAACTGGAGAAAGTATAGTGATAGTGAAACTATACTTTCATTAGTACAGAAAGTATAGTGAGGGTAAAACTATGAATAATGTGAGGGTAAAACTTTCCAGAAACAACACCAAGCCCTTCTCAAAAGCCATATTAAAGGGCATGACTACTGCTTTCTGATTTCTTTTACACGGGAATAACCATAGAACAAATGTCATGCCTCAAAGTGGGTATTTTTCACATTTTGTGGCAGTTAATTTTTTTTGCATTATATGGTGTGTCTGGTGCACTGTAGGAAAACTTTCAGTATCCCACTGGTGTGAAAATCCCTCCTCCCAGTTTCAACAATCCAAAGCACTTCCAAATGTGGCCAAGCGCTATCACCCACATTATTCACACCTGTTAACTACCTAGGAAGGGAGTAGGCATGAGAGGGGAATTCATATTACTGTCCTCAGTTCCACCAGGGCTTAAGGATGGCTATCAGAAAAGGCAAGCAAGTACACTGAACTTTTCTTAATAAGACTTCATTTTAATTTTGTAAAACTCTTCTGTATCTCTTTTTCTCCCAACTATGCACATTCTTTCCACTTTTACCAAACCTGTTCCAATAGCAATTTCAGTTCTACAAATCAAATGCATTCGCTTTTGACAATCACCCCTTTCATCGCATTGTGAGGGGCAGGTGGGCTGTTCGCTGCTGTTGTGAAAGTCTCCTTTCAGCCTTCTCTGATCTCCCTGGGTGTAGAGATTGCAAAACCAGGTACAGGCAGCTTAGACAATAGGAAGACTCATTAGTAAGCCCTTTGAAGTGTGCAAACAAGGCCATGACAGACGCCTCTTCTTTTCCTTTCTCCCTCCCTCTTTCTTCCCATCTTCCGTTCCAGGTGCCAACAATGAGAACTGACAAAGCAATAAAACTAAAGGGGATCAGAAAAGAAGTGAGTCTTTAGTTGGAGCATGAGGCTATCAAAGCTTTCTCTTCTCTCTGGTCAACTGCCCAGCAAGCCGCAGGCAGACTCTAGTCCAGGGCCTGGGGCTGGGGCTATGGCTACCAGTCCCTTCCCAGAACAGACCTCACATCACCAGAGGGTATTGATAAGACGTTCTGTAAAAGTGTGGAAGACAAGAAAGCCTGAATGATCTCCTTATTTGCTTGTTTGTTTGTTTTTTAAATAAAGCAATTGTCAAACTGTTTTCTAAACCATTTCACATTCCCACCAGAGTTCCAGTTCCTCCACATCCTGATCAACTCTTGGTGTCATCTGTCTTTCTTATAAACACTGAATAATCAGCTTTGAAATGTAATAAGCTATTATTACATGGTGGGAGGGAATAACTCGTCTGTCTGCGTTTTCTTCTTAACATGTGTTGAAACAAAGCCAAGGCAAATTCACAAGCCCCTAGCTTTCTTCTCTGTCCCTGGGAAGTCACAGAATTCAGAGTTAGAGATCCCATCCTACAAGGGTAAGACAACTTGCTTATTTGCCTCTAGGATTCCAGACTTTGAATCGTAGCTCTGAGAAACAGAATAGTCTAAAAGAACCCTCTGATCCTTAACAAATATAAAGGCTCTCCTCCTCTGGCCTTATACAACATGAAAAGAAGGGTACTTGCAGGCAAAGTGATATGATCAGGAATTCTATTGTCAACTGGAGATTCCAACAAAAAGTAGTCTTCCAATCACACCCCAGCAGCCTTTAAGATCAAAGGTAAATGGTGGAGGACATCCTGGGTTCCACGATGCCTAGCCGAATCTGTACTGTCTACTCAGATTCTGCTGTATGATCCCACAGATGAAATCTCTTCCCAACCTTACACACTACTCTTTGCACAGGGAGGTCTTGGCTAAAATGGAGAGGGTCCACCACAAATAGGATTTCAAATGTCATAACAGCAAGTGCTTTCTGGGAGATAAAGGGAAAATACAGTAATGAGACATGAGGATGCTGACCTCTGTCAGGTCATCTGGAAAGTCCTTGTTGAATATGGAAGCAGAAGTCCCCAAGGTGCTGGATGTCTGGGCTGTATCCAGTATCATGGCATGCCAGGCCCATGTTTTGCCTTGATAGTGAGGAGAGGTTGATTCTACCCAGGATTTTTCGTGTAAGTTTTCTGTCCATGTTCCACTTACCCAAACTACAAAGACAGCTGGTCCCCATCAGTCCCGCATGTTTATTGGGTGTACCTTAGGCCTTTCTATATCTCAAGACAACCATACCATCTTTCCATGACATCTGATTCAAGTCATTCACCAGTTGTTCTTTGTTGTTTTTGTTTGGATTTAGGGCCACACCCAACTGTGCTCAGGGTTTATTCCTGGATTTGTGCTCAGGGATCACTTCTGGGGGACTCAGAGCTGGGGGTAGCCATTTGCAAGACAAGCACCTTACCCACACTAATATTTCTCCAGCCCCTCTTTTTTTTTTAAAGAAATTTTGTTTTTATTATAAATGATTGGAGGATTATTTTCAGAACTTCTTAAAATATAGAAGAGTATGCAGAAGAAAAGCAACCACAATCCATGCAAAGATAACTATTTCTAGCCCCTTTTGTTAGAAATTTTTCTAACATTCGACTAGTTCTAATTTTTACAATGATTAATTTTGTATTTAAGAAATAAATCATTATTTTTCATCAGTAGTTCCTTGGAAATTGTACTTTTTGACTGGTATTACACATATATGATCTTGTAGTAAGGATTCTCCATCTTTGCTTACTGTAGTCACCTAAAGTGTTTAAAGACATGAAGGTCTGGGTTCTGATCCTGGAGATTTTTTTCTTTAATTAGGTCTCAGGTATGTCCTGGAAATTGGTATATTTAAAAGCTTACCAGAAAATTAAATTGTGTAACCCCAAACCACTCTAGATCTGCCACCAATGTCCTCCTGTGTTGGGGTAAGTGCTGGCCTTTCTTTGCTCGCATCAACCCTCCTGGGTTCTAAGAAGCCAAGCAAACCATGGGTGTTCATTCAAGTTAATTCTGCTCCACTTCTCACCCACATCTATTCTTTGGTGCTCCAAATCCTACCAGGTGAGAAACTACCCAAAATGACAAACCAGTGGTGACTAGGTTGCTTTCTGTAATGTAGATACACACGCTCAAGGGTGGAGCAAGAAAATCAAAGAATTGAAATGTAGGTTTCCAGCCATCTTAGTCTATATCCCTTCCCCTTATCTCCCAGATGGTAGTGGCTTCCTGTCAGGCTATAAGACTAAGCGTATAAGAGAAGGGAACATAAATATGTGTTCAAAATCATGATTTCCAACACCCAATATCTGGGAACCACAAGACCCAGACTCCACTGGGGTTTTCAGATGCCTCATCATGAAGGAGGCAAGCTGAGAATTTAAAATTTATATGGCCTCTTGAGAAACTCAAAATGCTGAGTCTATGGTTCATTTATCATTTGTGTTCAGAAGAGGCTAATCCTAACCACTAGGACATCTAAAATCTCCAGTTTCTGGTTTTGTTTTTTCTTGTAAGATGCTATGTCTTGTGTGTGTGTGTGTGTTTTTTGTTTTTTTTGTTTTTTGCTTTTCCAGTCCACTATTGGTTTTGGTGTACTAGCAAATTAATTCATACCCCTCAGATACCAGGAAAACCCTTATTTCTCTTATTACCTAGGCAGAACAGATTTGAAGAATAAACCAATTTGCCTATCACAATTTATTCCGGTTTCCTTCCAACTCACACACTCTGTGACTACAGGTGTGAGGAAGAAGATTGTGAAGGTGAGCTCCTTAGCATGTGGAAACTAACTTTATGTGCTTGGAAGCACAAGGAAGAAGAGAGAGCTAGAATGTGACACATTTATATGAAGATATTTAGTTGCCATAACACGATTCCACAGTGTTTACCAGTATGAGCCATTGACCAGGAGATCTATTGAGATCCAAAGTAAAACCCTTTCCTGCCCTTGTGCCCTGCTGGTGGAATTGCAAAAAAATGGTGTGGCTGGTATGGAAAGAATTATCATGACACCTTGAGAAGCTGTGATAGAATTACCATCTGAGCCAGAAGTCCTACTTCAGGGTGTACACCTCAGTCATTGAAAGCAGAGCCTTGGGGCTGGAGCGATAGCATCGTGGGTAGGGCGTTTGTCTTACACGCGGTCAACCTGGGTTTGATTCCCAGCATCCCATATGGTCCCCGAGCACTGCCAGGAGTAATTCCTGAGTGCATGGGCCAGGATGAACCCCTGTGCATTGCCGGGTGTGACCCGAAAAACAAAAACAAACAACAAAAAAAAGCAGAGCCTTGAAGAGCTGTTTAGATCCCGTGTTCATAGGAACCTTATTCACAATAGCCTAGATGTGTAAGCCGCCCGAGCATCATCATGTGATAAATGGATAAACTTAAGATAGTCTATTAATACCCTGAAATATTATTCAGCTTCAAAAATCAACTTTCTGAGGCAAGAGAATTAGTTCAATTGCCTTGCTTGATGTGAACCTGGGTTCGATCCCCAGCATCCCTTATGGTCTGCCAAGTGCACCATGAATAACCTTGCAGATCCAAGAGTAAGTCTTGAGCCAGGCTGTGTGTTTTTAAAAAAAAGAATATCTGACATGACATAGGTTATTCATGATTATTATTACCACAGATGAACCTTGAAGACATGGTGCTTGGTGAAATAAATAGTACTGTCTACTGTCTTCCCATTGTTCATTGATTTGCTCAAGCGGAGCAACGTCTTTGTTGTGAGACTTGTTGTTACTGTGTTTGGCATATTGAATACGTCACAGGGAGCTTGCCAGGCTTTGCCGTGCGGGTGAGATACTCTCGGTAGCTTGCTGGGCTCTCTGAGAGGGAGAGGACTGGAACTCAGGTCGGTTAAGTTGGCCGCATGCAAGGCAAATGCCCTACCACTGTGCTATCGCTCCAGCCCGTGAAATAAATAAGCCAATCACAAAAGGATGAAAACTGTAAGATTCATACGTCTCTGCAAGAGTAAAATTCACAGACACAGAAAATAGAATTGTGGGACCCAGGGTATGGGCCAAAGAAGGAGGAAGGGAGGAAGGAAGAGCAGTGGGGGGAGGAGGAGGGATAGTTTCCATTTGGGAAATTAAGAGTCCCTGAGATGTATACTGCTGATATTTCCAAAACACTGTCAATGGACTTTTTGCCACAGAAAGACATTTAAATGAGCTAAAATGGTATATTTGAGGTTGTGTGTGTTTTGTCCCATTGCTCAAAATCTGACTCTTGTGAACTTTGCTACAAAAATAAATACTTGATACCTTGGAGAAAGGCTTTTGTTGCTACAAGAGTTCAAAGGCTGGGTTGGAGGCGAAGAATAGAAAAGACTGGGAAGGAGAGTGATGGAGTTGTTCTAATGGAGGACTGAGGATCTGGGAGCTGAGGACACTTGGCATGCAACAATGGTAGGAATAATTTGGTTTCCACAAATCAAAGATATGGACAATGACAATTGATAGAAAACCCTGGATTACAGACCTGAGAATACCAGATTGTACGGGAAGGGTGGATTTTTGCATTTGTACACGGGGCTCACACAAGTGATTCCATGTCTCAGAAGTCATGGCCACAGTAGATCATATTGCCAGCAACTGAATTCTTGGTGGGATCTGAGTTTCTCTACTGCAAACTTTCTATTTCTCTCACAGTTGACATTCTGTAGTGAAACTTTGCAGATAGGTAGATGCCTCGACTCTGATAAAATACCCACCTACTCACTTTAACATCTATAGATGATGCTGGCTTGATCTATTATTACTAGTTTGATGGCCAGGAGAGCATTTTCCAAATTTGTGTTTCTGTCTGTCATTAGTCATTCATTTCTTATGAAAATCACCTACACTTCCCCCATCCATATGTTCATTTATATGCATCAGAACTAACCCATGGATTCTGATTTGATTTTTTAAGTAGGTTATAATTTTTAATTGTTATTATTTACCTTGATGTTCTATTGTCCAAGGTTTGGGCAATAAGAATCCTTTGTGCACGCCTTCACCATGTTTGACCAATTTCTTGCTTTCCTGTATGAGAAAATACTACAGCGCCATCTTGAACTTAGTCTTTCCTAGCTTGGAACCAGCCATTTCTTCTAGAATTTCTTCTCCTTTAGTGGAGAAGGATTGAGCTGGGTGTTAAGACACTCCATGCAAAACTGCGATAAAATGACTTCTAGGAACTCTTAGTAGCACTGTAGCAGTATCATCCCATTGTTCATAGAATTGCTCGAACGGCACCAGTAATATCTCCATTGTGAGACTTGTTGTTACTGTTTTTGGCATATTGAATACATCACGGGTAGCTTCCCAGGCTTTTCCATGCGGGCAGGATACTCTCGGTAGCTTGCCGGGCTCTCCGAGAGGGGCGGAGGAATCGAACCTGGGTTGGCTGCATGCAAGGCAAACGCCCTACCCACTGTGCTATTGCTCCAGCCCTCTTAGTAAACAAAGAAATCAAATATTTGTACAAATTCATGTTTCTCCTTATTTTCAGTTATTTCTATCTCTAATTTTATGAATTAAAAACCAGGAGAGCACACAGCTGCATGAGCTCCAGCCTAACTGCATAGGGTTGATTCAAGTCTTCTCACTTGTCATATTACTTCAGAGGTGAGAAGCCTGACTCCCATTACCCACAGAATATTACCCACTTATGTCTCTCACTCCCTTGCATGGAAGCATTGTCTCCCTCGCTAATGTTCGCCTCCTCAGTCTTCACCTAGCAGGTATTCTCTCTGGCTCCCTTCAGTTTTTAAATGAAAGCAAAAACGGAATTAAATGAAAGGGCTGACATTTTTGCTTTAACACTAGCCCTGTGATTACGGGCTGCTTGATTCTCTCACTGCGGCTCTCAGAAGTATGCAGCAAAACAAGCTGTATCTAATTATGGAGGCTCCCGAAAGGAGGTTACAGTGGGGATGAGGAGCTGAAAGTGTTCTCCTGAGGATTCCCTACAAGTTGTCCCCACTCCAATGGACAACCGCTTCTCAAGATGTGATGACTGCATTTCCTGTCTACCAGGGAAATAAGAGTAAACAGAGCACTTTTGCATATTTCAATTCCATCATCGCATTGATTGTATACTTGTCTGGGATTTTTTAATGGAGGAATTCCCTTTACCTTAAGTGGATGTGTTAGGTGGAATAGGGTAGGCCATGCTGCTATAACAAAAAGCCCTGCAGCTCCTTTTGACCTCATCCTGCTTAATCCACTTCCACGTCAAAATAGAGTACAGGGTGGCCCGTTGGTCCCCTCCTTCCTCTCTGACCATGCTGGGTGGGCCTCATTCTCAGAATTAAAGGGAGAAAATCCAAAAGGCACCTCCTCAAAAGGAAACTGACACACACCACATTTGTTCCCATTTCACAGACCTGGAGAAACTGAAAGGGGCTGTAACATACCAAGACTCTCAAAGGGACACACATCACCTCTCCAGATACAATTAATACCTGACTCCCAGTGTTAAAAAGAAGGGGCGCCAAATGTCTTGGAATCAAGCAATGTGTGCTTACTAATATACCCTTTCACTCAAAGGGAAGTTAGGAAGATGAGTGTTGCTTTGATAGTGAAGTAAATTGAGTTTTTAAACAGAGAATCCTTTAAAAAAATGCTCCAGACCCATTCTATATTGTTTTCTTTTCAACCCTTCGTGGCACCTACTAGGTTGACAGGTTTAAGCTCAGCCCCTCCACGAAGCCGGTGTCATTCTCAAGGATCCGTGAGCCCGGGGAGAGGAAGCTGCCTCTTTCCAGCACAATGTTTCTCTCTGCAGATGCTCAGAGGAGCCTGGGACTGTTCCGGAGACCATGTGTCTTTTTGACAAGTGTGTAAACATCACGAAAGAGCTTGCCTTAGAAATTGGACATAGAATGACCTCGTCCTAATGGAATTCTGTGTTGACGGCAGAAACCCTGGAGAAGGAATTCAGCTAGAAGTCGTCATACCCTGGCCCACACAGAAACGAATGAGGGGCGCCATCGAAGAACGTGGTTGGCTTCTGAGTCACCCGTGGCTTCCCTCCGCGTGTGACCTCGGCCTGACCATTCTCTAAAAGGCCTGAGTCATCACTTTGGGCAGCTCTCAGGGAACGCTGTATAGACTCTGAGAACAGATAACATGTTTTATAAGCCAGTGAATCAATGTCACTTGTAGTTTAGGGCATGTCCAGGCTGTTGGCACAGTACAGAATCACACAGGGTGTGAACCAGGTGCAGAACAATGGAGAGAGAGACCGTGTGTTTTAATACTGGTGATTAATAAGAGAAGGGCATGCTTTATTTATCTTGGGGCAGTGCCAGGTCGTGGGCAGCAAGTGGGTGGGTGAGGCTCTTAGTAGTAAAAACCAACATGAGGCTGAATGTAGGGAAAGCCTTTCGCAACCCTCTCATTTATCCTCTCTGCTCGACCACCTCCTTCCTTAGAGTTTCCCGCTTTGGACCAGGAGAGACTTGCCTGGAGGGGCATGGCCAGGGCCTCACAGACCCAAAGAAGATTCTGTGGTCAGAGAATCAAAGGCAGAAGGAACATCAGGCCCAGACTCTCCTGTAGGTGATGCCAAGGATACTGGAGAAGCCTCAGAAGGCAAAAATGAGACCCATTGTCCTTTCTGGTCCTTCAGGGCAAGGGTCACATGACTTCTCTCTACAGACCTGAATAAGAAAGGGGTCCTAGCCTTGGCTCCCCAAAAACAAAAAAGTGAAGGTACAAATCCGTCCAGGAGACCAGGTCTTGCTTGATCCAGGCCATCCTTCTCCAAAGCCATTCTGTCTTTGCCCCTCTCGATGCTAAACTTGTCTGGCTCCATCAGAAAAATGGAAGGCCTTCAGGGTGCAGTTAGGGAAGGTCAGGACAGAGGGCAGCTAGAAGCCAGGTGGAAGAGCCTGGGGTCAGGGGGATGACTGGAGAGAGCTAGACATGACTTGAGGGCCTCAGAGACCCATCTCTCTTGTTGGCTACCCAGTGTGGCCTGACCCTCTTCACTTTCAGGAGAACCAGACACAAACATTTGGACAGCTTCTCAAGAGTGTGAATGACTAACGTGGCTTGGAAGTCATCATAGCTTGGGAGCTCAATTTGGCTCTAGGTGAGGAGCACTGTCTTGGAGTTTCTCGGGGAGGGGAGTCAGATTTAAAGGCAGGAAGAAACGTATAGGACAGGGGACCCCCAAAAGGAATAAAAACACAAGCACACCTTCTGGGAAATAGAAAGACCTGGGACAAAGGAGAGGAACTGTCAATGAGAATGACTCTTCCTGCTGCCACTGCCTAGCTCTAGGGTCCCTGTAGAGGACGTACTTGCACAGAGGGTGGCAAAAGATCTGCTCAGCTCCTGGAAACAAGTAGCTAAGATGAAGCATGATGCATGGAGCAGAGGCCTCTGGGTTTGACTGAGCAGAACACCCTCTGAATCAGTGTAGACTGTTTTGTGGGCCAAATTCAGGGTCTTCCTCATTCACTCACCTCTCGTTTAATCTGCATCCCTGGCCCCCACCTTAAACATGGGTGAGGTGAGGGGTGGTGGAAGGACTTACCTCATCGTACTCAGGGCTTTCTCCTGGCTCTGTGCTCAGGGATCACTCTTGGTTGTGCTCAGGGAACTATAATCAGTGCCGGAAATCAATCAAAGGGCTGGCTGGGGTCGGCAGAGTGCAAGGCAAGTTCCTTACCTATTATGTTGTCTCTTCGAACTCACCCCAACCTTGATCATCTTTTACAATCAGAATGCCAACGGGAAAATAAAAACAGAGTACGTGGAGACGCAGCTGGCTCCCCATGAAAATCCCAATAACCCATTCGACTTGACCCATGATCTGAGAGCTAAGAACGTGGGACTCATTAATAGATCCATATTAGAAATGAAGAACTAGAGTCAGTCATCGGTTAAGTAACTTCTCTGAGATCACAATCCGTAGAGGTGGTGACACCCACAGGAGTCCAACTTTAAATTGTCATGCGCTTAGCCACTTGGCCATGGATACTGAGCTGGGAAAAGTAGTCCTTTCCCAAGGCTGGAAGTCAAGAGTTCAGGCATCTCACCCAGATGAAGGACTGTGACCTCCTGCTCTGGGGCATTCCCGCATTCCTGACCGGATTCTTGTCCAGATCTGCCTCCCTCATCTCATCTGGGTGGTGGACAAAGACTTGACCACACAGTGAGTGGACTGTCTCGTTCTCCAGGGAGTATATTTAGAGAACATGCTAAACCATGGACAAGTATAAATCAGGCCTTCCGCCCACAAGCAGAGATAAAATTTACACCAAATAAACGAAAGCAAGCAAGAGAATCACCTCTTTGGGGCCCAGCCAAGATGCAAGAAGAGACAGCAAAGAGGCTGATGGACAATTTTACATAATGAGTGTTCGGGAAGCAACTATCCTTTTGGGCTTAGCAATGAGATAGCGGATTCCCAAACATAAACTTTAGATGAGCAATTTCTTCCTCTCTGCCTTCTGCAGGACACAGAGGAGTGCTTCAGAGGGAGGGAGAACTGGTGAACGCTCCCCATACTCATTGGCCTCTATGACAGGACCTCGAGGAGGGTGTGGGGGTGTTGGAGTGGGGGGGACTGTCCATCCCAGAGGAAACCTGTTTCAGGCCCAATGAAGCCCAGATGCTTGTTCATTTCAGCAGTATCTGGGGGCCTCATTCCAGATGGATTTGATGGAACTAGAGGGCAAGAGGCAAAAAAAAAAAAAAAAGAACATTCCTCAAAGACCTTCAAGTCCCCCCTCAACACACAGAGAGAAACACAACTCTAAGGTCTGCCTGCTGTGTCCCAGCCAGGTGACTGTTTCAAAAGGAGCAGGCTTGGGCCTACGCACTGTCCTAAGCAGATGCACTTCATCGATTCCATGGTAAAGGTAAAGGTAAAGGCCCTCCCGTTGTTCGTCGATTTGCTCGAGCGGGCCCAGTAACATCTCCATTGGAGAC
>JAOXYA010000022.1:22607743-22617826 GCA_028565675.1 Sorex palustris
AGTAACGTCTCCATTGGAGACTTTGTTGTTACTGTGTTTGGCATATCGAATACTTCACAGGGAGCTTGCCAGGCTCTTTCGTGCGGGCGAGATACTCTCGGTAGCTTGCCGGGCTCTCCGAGAGGGGCGGAGGAATCGAACTCGGGTACAGGTATCTGGTACAGGGAAGTATTCTGATATGATGATATCAATTGGTGAAGCTATGGGCTGTGTATCTGTATCTCCTCTCCAGGGTTAATGATGCTCTGGGGAGGACCGTTGCCCTGCATGCTTCCCAAAAGAAGACCTTGAAGTTCTGAATCCCAAGCTTAATCTAACTTGAGTCAAAATCCCCAAAATCACAGAGCTACTAGGAAGCAAAGGAGATGCAGGAAAGGACTAGAAATAGATGTAACTGGGCTTGGTCCTTTTGCAGGGTCCAATTTATAGGGTCCAATTTGGAGCCTGGACCTTTATAGTGCCTGAAAATGAGGCTGTCTATAGAGCCACACCACATCACGATGACCAGGAGGCCACTCACTGTCCATCTCGATCCCAATGCAGGAATTTCCTACAACACGGGAACTCATAGAAGGGCTCCTGGGAACTGCCCCGCCCCCACCAGATGGTCACTCTAACCTAACACTGAGCATTAGGAATGAAGTCTTTCCTTCTTGTGCAACAATCTCATAACACATAATAGCTCAATTTTCTGTGATGTTACCTGATACTGAAAAGCAACTTATCTTTTATCCATCCATCCATGGCCCATCTTCCAAGTCAATGTGCCTTTGGTAAATCCATGTCAGGGACACAATCTAGGATGAACATAATAAAGGTCCCCACCTTCCCTCCATCCCCTGCTACACAAGCCTGAGGAGCCCTTCTTGATGTGAACAGAAGATACTGGGGTCTGTTGCCAAAAGGGTATCCCATTTCTGTCACCAGGCTTCCAGACTCAATGGGATCTCCAGAGTTGGCTGCCCAGAAACCTTCTGGGTATTCCCCTCTGATGGTAGGCACAATCCCTATGGCAGTTCTGCTTCACAGCCGCCTGGAAAAATAGTGGACAGGGGTTCCGAAAAAAAATCAATATTTTCCCTGCTTAGAAATGTCCATTTGTCTGCTGCGTGTTACTGCACCAAGGCCCAACTTTACACTGGGGGCTGTGAGACCCTCAGCCCCACCCCCACCTGCCCTGAGGCACTCCTTATCTCACTGCAGTTTCAGCCTCTGCCTACCTTGGCCCTCTAAACCCCACCAACTCCAGGAGTTCCGGAACCCTAGCACAGCCGAACAGAACAATACTATGTTCAATCATAATATTGAACACTTACGATTTTCTCTTGATTGGTCTTGAGAAAGACAAACCGTGAAGTATTGAGGCTCAACTGCCTGAGAAAGCCCACCCGCAGCCCTGTTCTACAGCGACACTGAGTAAACTCACAGAGATCAGAGGCAAGGCTTCTAGAACTTTCCTCCTTAGCATGAGGCCTCCCTCAGACCGTAGGTATAGGAGGACCCAGGCCGCTCCTTCTATTTGGAAATGAAAACTGTTATCAGAAGCCATTCCCTTGGCCAACACTGAGGGCTATCTTAGATAAGCTGTGAATTTAGTCTCCGTCTCTCCAGGGAGTTTCCTGGTTTTTTCTGGATTGGGTCCCGTCATCAGTCACTCAGAGCTGCCGAGGCATGAACGTCAGGGTGTGAGGGAGAAGCTTCAAGGAAGCAGCAGCATCCCTCCCCCCTTACCCGCCTGGAAGCCAAGACCCACTTCTCTGTTGGGGAGGCGCATTTTCCTCGTTCTGCTTCGTGTTGACTTGCCTGTGCCTTATGAAAGCAACTTCCGTACCAAGGCTTCCTGCCTGTCTCCAAGGAGCAGATCAGATTGCTGATACTTATAATCACTCTGAGAACATCTAAACAGCTAAGATTCCCTCCCCCCCTTCCCCCGGGCCAGAGGGATGGCTCGGTGGGTAAGGCACTTGCCTTGATTTGATCCCTGCCAACCCTGGCTTGATCCCTGGCATGGTATGTGTTTCCCTCAAGCACTGTCAGGCAGGATCTTGGAACACGGAGCCAGGTGTAAGTCCTGAGCACAGATGAGTGCCCCAAACTCCCTTTTACAGACAGAGGAAGACAAAAACAAAACAAGAAATTAACTTGCCAGCATAGCTTGACAGAAAGGATAGAAGCATAGAGGGGAGAACTTTTTTTTAACAATGCAAGTTTTATTTATTCATTTATTCTTTCATAGTAGTAGTAGCCAACACATGCATTGAACACTTACGATTTTCTCAATTAGCAAATACTGTGGGAAAGTATTGGCACGCATACATTATTTAATGGTGAATGCTTAAATCATCTTATTCTAGTTGAATTTTCAAACTTTTGTGTATTTTATCTTATTTTTAATTTTTCTTTATTTGCTTTCAATATAGCTTCTACCTGGAATCTATTTTCTTCAAGTGGTGGGGGACATCTTTTACCCGAATTTTTAACAAAACGAGAAGACCTCAATGCAATAATAAGCACCAGACAATGAATGGTACATATTCTGGGGTGAAGTAGGGAGAATGGCAGGCAGGTAGGGAGCAGGAGAAAGAAATGCCTAAGAAGTACTTCTTAGCTTGTAACTCTTGAATAACAATAAAAAAAAAAATCAAAGCCAACCTAGATGCTCTCTGCTGGCCCCACTTAACATAGAATGACAGTCTCCCACTCCAGGAAGGCACTAAAGCAGAGAAAAAGCAGGAAGCTAGTTTTATTCATTGTCAAATAGAAACAGACTTCTGGAGTAGGTAGGGCAGATGGATCTTTGGAAACGTGACTTGAGGTTGAAGAGACGATCCTTTAGATCTAGACAACACACAACCATGTAAAGACACCAAAGGAGAAAGCCTCCTAACTTAAGTATGAGCAAGCAATTGCAGAAGGAAACATTAGGATCTGCAGTAACTAAAGAAAAAGAGAAGCAAATCAGAGCAGGAAACATAACTGTAGCACACGGCAGTCAGAGATGGAAGGACGTTTTCGTCACTTCCTGTTGTCACCAATCCTGGCTTAAGGATCCTGAAAGAAAACAGAAGGACCCAATGGCATAGCTGATTGCCCGTGATGCATGTAGCTTACTGCCCATGAACAAATCTAAATCTAGTTGCACAAAGTAGGTTATCGTCTCTGGGATCATATGGAGGAGTCTTTGGGTTATAAAACGTAATTTTAGTGGCAAATGGCAAATTCTGGCAAGTTGGGGGAGTCATCCTGAAGGACATTCAATGCCCTGAGTAGATCTGGGGTGCCGTCATCACACCCACAGCCAAGTCCCTCTCCACCCCAATAGAGGTCACTTGACCCTGACAGAAACATTGATTCTTCTCTCTTCCAACGCCTGGTGGCCCACAGTACAATTTCCATGGACCCAATTTCTCCTTCTCCATTGTGTGATTCAAAGAGACACTCTTCCACTTGACAGTTTCTCCCCAAAGTCAGGACAAAGGATTCCCAGTCTGAGGGTCCCCTCAGCACAGGCAGCTCCCAGGGAGACTCTTTGAAGAATTGGGTCTGTTGGTTACAGATCAAAACATTTAGTTTTATTTTTGTAACACTGAATGTAGCGATGCAGAAAATCATGCTGATTATTTGATTTCTTTATTTCAGCAAGATTATATGTTTACATATATAGTTTATATGGTTTCCTCATTATATAGTTTACAACATTATATAATTTCCAGGTATACAGACTCAGAAGTCAACATCTGTTTATATGACATTATGCCACTCACCTAAAAATCTAGTTTCCCATCTTATTTTCCATCATCTACCTCTTTTTACCCAATTATTCCACCCAACTTGCCCTTCTCTCTGGTGAACATGATTTTGTTCTTGAGTCTAAGAGTTTATGCTTGTTTTCTTTTATTTTCTTTGCTTCTTTATCTTCATCAAATGAGTTAAAGCCTATGGTATTTTCTTTTGTTGTCTGACTTATTTCATTTACGATAATTTCCCCTTGGTTCATCCATGAAATTGCAAAGGGCAGAATCAAGTATTTTTGATAGGTAAGTAATATTCCACTGTGTACTTTGACAATGAATTCCTTCTCCACTCTTTAATGGATAGACATAGGTAGTTTCCCCACTCATAACCATTCTAAGTAATTAAGTAATGTTGCTGGAGCAATAGCACAGCGGTAAGGCATTTGCCTAGCACATGGCCGGCCTGGCCGAGCCAGGTTCGATTCCTCCGCCCCTCTCGGAGAGCCTGGCAAGCTACTGAGAGTATCTCACCCGCACAACAAAGCCTGGCAAGCTACCCGTGATGTATTTGATATGCCAAACACAGTAACAACGAGTCTCACAATGGAGACGTCACTGCACCCACTTGAGCAAATCGAAGAACAACAGGAGGACAGTGACAGTGACAGTGAAGTAATGTTGCAACAAATATGGGACTCATAAATCAATTTGAATGATATTTTTGTGTTCTTTGGGTACACACCCAACCCTAGGTTACATTCTGATCACTTCAAAGCAAAATTATGCAAAGACTTGAAGCCCCTCAAAATGGATGTTTTACTCAATTCCTGTGATGATAGCAAGAAAAATGTGTTAGATTCAGTAAACTCACTTCCCAAAGCAATTAATTCAATCCAAATTTTCTGTGAATGACAGTCAATCTGATTTATATTTATTTTTTCCTTAGAATGTAGCAAATTTTCTTTTTTGGACCCATGGCTGATAGCTTCAGATTATTTTTTTAAAGGTATACAAATATATTGAAATTTCCCTTCACAAAACTTACTTCGTAATGAAGAGGCTGCTTCATCTCTTTCTTCTTAGATACTACACATTGGTTTATTCCCTCCCTTTATTAACCCAACAATGGCTCTTAGAGAAATAGGGCTGATCAACTGTCAGAACTTAGCCTTCAGGATGCCCTCAATTCCCCACCCCCAAAATAGACCTAGGAGAAAGAGCCCATGCTGGTCATGGGGAGAGTTCTGGCAAGTTATCTGAGTTCTTGCTGCCTGTTACTTCCATGACATATGTACTACATATGCCAGAAGTGTTTATCCAACAGGGAAGGCAAACCTAATCAGGTATGTCTTATCTTACATCAAGCCAGGCTGGCCCTACTAAGCTAAACACTCAAAATTCCTTCCCCTGGCTCCTCGTTGAGAAAATGCTGATCAAATGGGCGAAATGAAAAAGAGCAAAGTGGTCTATGTCCTTTAAGCCCACAGAGGACACTGATTTCGGAGGAGGGGGGAGGACAGACGCTAAGGAACCACAGAGAAAGAACAATGGGACAACAAGAAAGGGACCAAGCTTTCCATAAATAGACTTTTTCCTTTTTTTAGTTAAAAAAATGATTCTTTGGATTAGAGAGATGACACAGTGGTTAAGGTTGTCTCATGAGGTCAACTCCTTGGGGGGTATTTTTGTGGGGTTTTTTTTTTGGCTTTTTGGGTCACACCCAGAAATGCTCAGGGCTTACTCCTGGCTCTGCACTCAGGAATTACTCCTGGCATTGCTCAGGGGACCATAAGGGATGCCGGGGATCATACCTAGGTCAGCCACATGCAAAGCAAACGCCCTCCCTGCTGTGCTATCACTCTGGCCTCTGTCAACTCCATTTTGATCCCCGGCACCACATAGGGTCTCTTAAATTCTGCCAGAATTGTTCCCTGAGCACAGAGCCAGGAATAAACCCTGAGCACAGCTGGGTGTGGCCACAAAACAAACAAAAATATCTTTAGTGAAACGTGTATATCTCTCCCTAAGTGATTCCCTACTGTCACTGTCTAGGATACCTGCATCTCTCGCAGGACGGAGGAGCAGAACTAGGTAATTTACTGATGCTGCTCCCCCAGAGTCTGGGGGTCGACCCAGGCAGTGGCACCCCTGGGCTTTTTGTCTCCAGTGAGTGTTGCTGCAGTTTGTTGGGCCTCAGAATCTTCTCTGACCCCACTGCCTGTGGGGAAGGACACTGGTGCCCAAAGGCTGAGAACAGCCACCAGAACATACTGCCTTGGTGCTCACTGCATTTCTTTGCTCGACCTCACTGGGAGAAGGTTTCCCTTGGGGGTGAGTGGAAGGAGGGAACAGACACTCCTTTGGGGTACTACTGGGAACCGGGTAGCTTAAACAGTGTCTGCCTTGACCCCCAAACTCTCTGGAAGCCTGCTGATCCACCTAGCTGTTCCACAGTTTTCCCATTGACCCTGTCACTGAACTTCCAAGATATTCCCAGAAGCCGATGCTGAAACAGGTAACTCCAAGCTGTGGCTTTCAACTGCTAGTCCCCAAGTGTTCTGTGGAGAGAGCTCAGGGTTTGAGGCTGGCAGTCTCTTCCACAAGAGAAGCTCATCCCATCAACTCAATCTTGCATAGGCCCGCTGCACACGTTATCCATGGCCTACACAAAACACCCCACTGGGTCCTCACCCCCTAGCCTCACTTCCTGCACACAGGACCAGTGAGCTTAAAGCATCCCGGCTAGAGCATAGCTGGGCACCATCCTGGGGCTGCAAAAGGTCGTTCCCTCGAGTTTCTGTTCCAGACCTTTCAGACTCTGAAACTCTGATATTGAGATAGGGTGACTAGGGGAGAGGGAATGGACAGAGAGGGAGGGAGCTAATATTTACCTTCCCTATCAGAGCGAGATTAGCGTGGCCCAGGCCAGCTCACAGACGCTGATTGTGCAGGTGTTTGGTTCTTTGGGGGTTTAATTGCAAATGCCACTGTGAACCAGTTAGGGGGATAGGCTTTGGAGACATTTGGTCAAGAGATCCCCAATCTTTAGGTGGTGAAAAAAGAACCCCGGGTCATGGAATGATTAGAGTAATCTAAATGAAGCTTAATGGCACTTAGCACTTCAAAGCACACTGAACACATTAGCTAATTAATCACCACCATAGCCCTGTAAGGCCCAGAAATAGCTATTATCCTCACTCTACAGTTGGGGTAAATGAGCCCGAGAGGCCAGGCACAGTTGCTGCTGGAGCCAGCCTCCACCCTCCCTCCGATTGGTGACGTAGAGGCAATTCTTCTCCAATGTTCTTTGCTTGCAGACCTCTGCGAAACTGTTTCCCATTTGAACTTGGAGAAATTTCAAATCTTTTCCTAGATGTGACTATTTCTGACATAGATACTTTAAAACCAAGGAGGTCCAAGCTGATTAAAGTTATAACAAATTGGAACGCTAGAAAGTTCATGTCATCAGCCAAAGAAAGGGGTTCATCTGATTGAATAATGAGTTTCACATGGATTTGCTTATGCCATCTGCTACAAGATGTTTTCCAAATTGTGGTGTATCAGGGCAAGATCCCACAGAACTGGGGCATGAACTCTTCCGGCATGTTCTTCCTCCAATAAGGTAAATGTTTCCCCAGAGTCTTTATAATATTAAGAACAAGGAAAACATAAGGTGACCTAATACAGCAAGACTTGGAAAGTTCCAGATAGCTCTGAGCTTTCAAGTCCCTTAATTAATCCGTCACCTTTTTACGGCGTTAGTGCTTGTTCCATGTTAACACCCGATTCTCTATAAAATCTGCAAGATGTAACTTCTGATAAAGGGAAACAATTTTCTGGGGGAAAGGAAATATTGCAGCAGGAAGTGAAACGTACCGGTGCTGGCTTTGGTCCCTAAGGTAAGAATCTGAAGTCAGAGGGAGGAAGCCACAAGTACTGAATTTCGGGTGCCCCTAACTGGGGAGTGCCCCACTGTTTACATAAATGGCCGGGAACTTCTATTCTGAGCAGCAGCCTGTAATTTTACAGACAATTATAAGGAAGGCCTTGCTCCTGCCTGCAGCAGTGCCCCGCAATGCCTTTTCGTCTTATTGAGTGATTTTCATTTCTCTTCATTCCACTTTGGGGTTTGCCTTAGAGAACCCCCCAAACACCACCCTGAGTAAGACATTGCAATGTGGGTAGTATTTTCTCATGGGAATGACGATAAAATCAGGGGGAGCGTTTCTAATCAAGAACATAGCATCAAACAGATCCTCTATGCAAGTAACAACATTCGCAAGAGCACAGATTAAACAACCACAAACCTTTAAAATAATTTTCATCTCTCTAAGCCTCAATTACCTCATCTGTAAAACAGGTATAATAGCCAGGGTCTCGCTCATAATATTGAAAGATTAGCGAAGGCAATGTAAATCAAATCACCTGACACAAATCCTGGCTTTCATCAGTGCTTTCACACCACCAGGCTCACTTTATAAAAATGCCTGCTTAAATATTTTAATTAAAAATGGTTTTAATTTGATGATCGTTGTTCTAAGGTATTGTAGAGTCAGGGATTAATGTGGCTCCTCCCTATGTGTGTAATTTTTACTGTGCTGGCTCAAATGTTCCAGAACCACCCAATCATCCAAGGGCTCCTCTCCTGTTTCATCCCATGCTCTCCACACTTGCTCTGTTGGTTCCTTCAACCCATTAGGAATTAATTTTGTTGGGGGAGGGGGTGACAGTCAGTTTACTTCTACCATTCATATTTCATTTGAGTGGAACTGCTTTGTGGCTTTCTCTTCCTCTATTTGTTTGTATAGTACGTAACACAATTTCATCCTTTTTAATGGCAGGGTAGTATTCCATTGGCATCACAGACACAGATGCCTTAGGCAGCAATCTGTTGATAGGCATTTAAGTTGTTAACGTTTTGTCTTTAGACTAATGGTGTTGCCAAGGGAGATCACATATTTCCTTTCCACTGAGTGTTCTCATACCATCAGGCAAGCCGTGATGACTGTCATCACCACCATGTTCAAAGTCAGGAACCTCTCATATTCCCGTAGTTAAAATGAACACAGCATCTGAAAGATTGCTCAATGGGCTGTGTGCAGACTTCCCATGAAAGAGACATGGGGTTCAATTCTTGCCCTGCATGATCCTCTTAATGCTGTCAGGAGTGATCCCCAAGCACAGAGATGGGAGTAGCCCCTGAACACTGAAAGATTTGGTCTCCAAACCAAAGACCAAAACATAAGAAAAGGAAAACCCAGAGATCCAAGGTAACTTGTCCAAGACTCAACACCAGCTGGAAAGTCAAACCCAGATCATTTCAATTCAGTCTATATTTCTATTCCACAAGGAGAGATGAGTGTACTTAAAATGCTAACAATATTATTTTTCTTAAAAAGAAGAATTTGGATGGGTACTTGATCATTGTATAACTGAAACCCAAGCACAAAAATTTGTAAATCTACAACTGTACCTCATGGTGTTTCACTAATAAAAAATTAAAATGCACCAACCACAAAAAAAGAAGAAGAATTTGGGGGGTCTCACACTACTGTGGGCAGGGTGCTTGCCTTTCATCTGTCTGACCCGGGTTTAATTCCTGGTACCCCATATGGTCAGCTGAACCTGCCAGGAATGATCCCTGAGTATAGATACAAGAGAAGGCTCTGAACACTGTTGGGTGTGAACCAGAATCCAAAGATCTAAATTAGTAGAATAATTTGTAATTATGCATGTGCTATGAAAATCATTTCACAAAGGTCTTTTTGGTTAATAAAATGAAACATACACAAGTCTGCCAACAGGTATTGAGCACAACACTGACCTCAAACCAACGGCCAAAGTTATAAGTATGGTAATTGAGAATGGCTTCATGTAATCTATGCCCACATGATCATTAAATATAGCTCAATAAAGTGAACTCATGTTTCATTCTAGTCCCTTTGAATTCTATTCTCAATTTAAATTATGTGGAAGCATTGGGATGTGGGTGAATATTCACACCTGTCAGTGTGAACTGAGTCAGGGTGTTGCTGGCGAAAACCAAGGTTTCAGGACTAGGAGAGATGGAAAGCTTACCAAAGAGGACAGAGAAGGGAGTTGTGTTCACACATCCCACCCTCTCCTTTGTCAACTTGTGATGTCTGATAACATTCAACAGTTTCCTTAAAAATCATTATACGTTGGGAAATTCCTTAACCAATGAAGCAATGAAGCCGCGCGACATCTTATTATGACATCTTATTATCTCATTCCTACTTTGGACAAACTGACAGGCTACCGAATGTAGCCTGCCCACACGGCAGAGTCTGGCAAACTCCCCGTGGCGTACCCAATATGCCAAATACCA
>JAOXYA010000022.1:22736020-22749082 GCA_028565675.1 Sorex palustris
AACTCCTCCACATTCACAATCCTTCCTGTGTTATATAGAAGGATTGAAGTGTGTGTGTGTGTGTTTTTTTTTTTTAATATACTGTGGGTTGAAAAGGGATATTTAATCTTTGGGAAACTATTTTAGAAGCTACGTTGTAGAACAATTATTATTATTGTTGTTGTTATTATTATTATTATTTGGGGGAAAGATTTAAAGCAGTAACGAGAAGCAAGGAGAGAGGGCCAGAAACTTGGGGGTCTAAGGGCAGGCTTTATTCGATCCAATTTTTTCTTGCTAATTTACAGTTAAACCTAGGGGCAATCCGGATTGGCCCTCCCCCCCTTTGTAAATAACCCAGGAAATGTAATAAATTCATTATCTGAGGGTGATCTGCCCTGTCAATCAGACTTTGGGGAGATGGCGATTCGATTACAGCCGGTCAGGGCCTTTATTTGTTTTCGAGATAATACAGTTTCCTGCTATCTGTTGTCGCTTATCTAGAGACAACAGTTAGCAGTAATTGCTGTTGGTTGTTGTCAAAATTTGATCATTGTTAAACGGATTGCTGCAAATAAATACACTCTAATTTCAGTCAAAAACCGCTGCCTACGGCCTCTCTTTGCTGGGTCTCCTCGCGGAGCGGGAACCTCTGAAGCTGGCGCGGACGCCGCGGCGCGGGGCGCCCCGTCTCCGGGGAGGACCCAGCCGAGCAGCGAGGGGCCTGGCCGCCGCGGCCCCAGGCTCCAGGGCGCCCAGCCTTCCGCGGGGCACCCCGCTTCGGGGTGGGCAGTGGAAGGCCAGACACCCCCCCAACCCCCCGCGTGGCTCGGGAGCTCCCGCCGGCTGCGGGGAGCCGTGCGCTCCGGCCGGGATTTGCGGACAAAGGAGCTGGTGCCGGCCCGGCAGAGAGAACAGGCCCCAGAGGGACGCGGCAGCAGGTGACCCCCGGGCCCTGTCCCCTGGGACCGGGGGACTGAGCCCCCAGAGGGGCGGCGTGGGCAGTCAGAGAACGCGCCGGCTTCCACTTGGAATTTTTTTTTGTTTTTGATTTTCTTCTTTTTTTTTTTTTTTGGAACTTGGGGGCGCGGGAGGGAGGGGTGGCGAGCCGAGACGTGTCCACTCGGCCTGGCCAGCTGGGGCGTCGCTGCGCGCCCGGGTCCCGCCGTGTCGCGCCTGTCGCGGACGCCGGACGCCGCTGGCCGACGGGAAGGCTCTCCGGCTAATTAGCTGTAATTACCCGCCGGCTTCTGTTTGCGTCCGCAGCTCTTTCCTCCCCCACCTTCCCGGCCGGCCCCCGCCCCGCCGAGTGCGTGGTTCGGGGGAGGAAAAGCGAGTAAAAGTGTGTGCGTGGGGGGGGACTTGTAGGGGGATCCCGCGGGGTCCTCCCAGGCCGCGGGGGGCCGCAGAGACGGGGCAAGCGCGCGCGCGCGCGCGCGCGTACAAGAGACTGTGGCTCGGGCCAGGGTCTCCCGCGCCGCCCCCCACCCCCCGACCCCCGCTCCCGCAGTACGTGTCGGGACAGCGCGTTGGCCGCGGGTGTTGCGAAGACGCACGTGTGGTTCGGGGCGCAGCCGGGGTGGAAAGGTCACGGCCCTCCCTCGAGCCCGGGTGGCAGCGCGCCCCGTGCCGCGCCCGCCGCCCGAGAGCCTCGGCCCGGCCCGCCTCTCCCGCCCCGGGGTGCAGGGGTGCCGCTGGCCGCCCTACCCGGGCTGCGTCTCCGCAGATCAAGTGGGAGGCCGAGAATTATTTGGCGGCAGAAAAAGGAGTGGGTGGGTAGGTGGGTGGGGACTCTCATCCACCTGTGTGTGTGTGTGTGTGTGTGTGTGTGTGTGTGTGTGTGTGTGTTGGGTGGGGAGAGAAGTTGGCAGATGGCAGCAGGGTGGGAGACGTCCACGTGCCCGCGACGCTCTCTCCCAGGAGCGGGCTTTGTTGTCCCCAGACGTTGTGATCTTGGCCGGCGTAAGGGGACGGAGGCCTGGCCGGGCCCCGCAGAGGTGTGGGGAGGTGGCGGCCGGGCCTGGAGCCCCGGGGCAGGGAGCGCAGCGAGGCTCGGAGCCGTGGGACCCGGGGAGGCGCCCCTGCGGAACCGGGCGGGGGGGGGGGGCGAGCCAGGCTTCAGGCTCCCTTGACCCACTCTTGGGTCGGGCGCTCCTGGCTCAGCGGCCCGAGAGCGAATGGGACAGAGAGGCCTGAGCTCTCCGGGCAGCTGGTCCTGAGGGTGTTTGCGTGCTTGCGTGCTTGCAGGGGAGGGCAAAGCAGCTTTTAAAATGTTTGCCCGTTTAGAACCGGCTTTGGGAGGAGGTAGACCCAGGCAGCGCGCAGCTGAGGGGAAGGTGTTTGTGCAGAAACTTAAGAGGCAGAGCAAGAGTTCTCTCCGAGGCTGGGGGGAGTCCGTGGGAAGCGAGACACTCTGAGTGTCCGGGTTCTGAGTTTTTAAAAACGACCTCAGACTGTGCTCTTCAAGCACACTGGCTTTGGTGTTCTCCTGTCCAACGAAAGGAAAGAAAACCCCAAATGCCAGAACTCAGCACTTCCTGTCCCAAGTTGGCCTTGTAGTTCTTTAGCCAGAAGGATACACCCTCTAGACACCCCCCCCAACCATCCATCGCGCCCCACAATAGTCTTAAGAAAAACTCCTAAATAATTGAATAGAAGGGACATCTTGAAATCAGTCACTAAAGGACACCTGGGCAGCCTCTGCAGAAACCTAGGGATAATAAGTATTTGTCCCCTGTGTACTGGTGGCATTTATTATTGGAGCCGTTTATACCAGGACCAAGCAGGCCAGCTTGTTACATAGCACCTAAAAGTTTGCGTCTGGAACACTGGGCACGTGGGGGGGGGTAGGCGTGCTGTTTTTCGGGTTATGGTGTTGTGTTCGCTGCTGTTCTTCGCCTAAAACAAGCATGCGTTTGACAATCCATCGACCCGCGGAGTTGGTGTCTTTAATAACCGATGTTTGCAGAGGAATAAGGCTCAATTGTGGCCCTGGTCAGCTTGGCTGTTTCCTGCCGGGTTAGGGTCAACAAACAAGAGTGCTTCAGAGTCCTGGGGCTCCCCGGAACTTCCTCAGGAGAAGAAGGGATGCAGGACCTTTTCTTCCCACCCTGCCCCCTTGGGAGGGGTCTCTGCGGTTAAGACACAGCACCCTTAGTTTTGCCCTTCTTGGTATAAAAACCCAGGGAGGCCCAAACCTTCTCTGCCCGAGGGTCCAGATCCCTGTCCTCCTGCCCACCCGGGAATGAGGGTCGTTGCCGACAGAGAGACTGGCGTCAGTGGCTCTTTGGACCCCCATCTCCGAGCCCCC
Organism: Sorex palustris; assembly: GCA_028565675.1. Taxonomy (NCBI): domain Eukaryota; kingdom Metazoa; phylum Chordata; class Mammalia; order Eulipotyphla; family Soricidae; genus Sorex; species Sorex palustris. Next base: position 22,739,310 of record JAOXYA010000022.1, read on the forward strand.
GGTCTGGGGGCCCCATTTGCTCCTGGTCCTAGCTCTCACTGCCACAGACCCCCGCCCGCTGCTGTGGGGGCCCCTTTCCCTGTAGAATATTCCAAATCCTCTCCAGACTCACTTCAGATGCAGTTCACAAAGCCATTAGCCCTTCCCACCCGCTCATAAACAAATGTCGCGTTAGGGGCAAGATTGATGGGGGCCGTGTAATAAAGCTGGCAGGCAGTCATTCTTCAGGCAGGCAAGGAGCTGGGGGGCTGTCGGAGAGAGGGAGGAAGGGGCCGAGGACGATGTCAGAGTGGTCACTTCCCCACCAAGTCGTGGGTGGGGTGGGGGATAGGGAACAGAGGGCGAGGGACCCCACCCGAAATTTGGGAGTTGCCAACCAGCAAAGGGTAGTGTATCCAGACAGGGAGAACATAACAGCGATACCAGCGGGAGCGACTCTCGGGGGCAGCTCGCTGGAGGGCCCTCTGCGCTGGCGTGGGAAACCCCACTTTTCCCAAAATGTTCTTTCCTCAGCTTAGCCCGAGGTGGGCAGAGAACTTTGATTCAGGCGCTGCTGCCGTCCCAGTGGGAAGCTGCCCTTTGCTGCCGGAGCTTGGAGTCTGGAGCTGGAAGTTTTCTGGTTTTCTCTCTCTCTCTGACCCCCACAGCTCATCACCTTCCCCGTTCCCTTCACTGCCTCGCCCCTCCGCCCCTCCGTCCCAGTCATTCTCTCCCACTTCTCTGTGGGAGCCCCCCCCAGGTCCCCATTCTCACCCAGCACCACTGACCCTTTTGGGCTGCGTCGGGGATGGCCGAGACCCTGAGTCCTCACACCCAGATCTCCACTGGACAGACAGACAGACAGACAGACAAACGGGGAGAAGGACAGACAGGCTCCAGGGAGACGTGTCGGGCCGGTCAAGGAGCGGTGCCTAATTAAATGAACGCCAGCTCCAAAAGCCATCGGGGAGAACGAGAGCCGGTTCTCCACGATGCTTCAACGTGATTAGGAGTGGAAAATTGAGCAAAATGTACCATGTCCGCCTTATTGGAAAGGAAAATCAGGCGCAGGAGCAGCAGGCCTGGCCACGGACCTTTGTTGTACCCCTTTCCCAGCTCCAAAGAAACCCTCTGTTTTATATTATATATATTTTTTTCTGTTGTTTACTTGATTTCTTCCCTCACTGATTTTAAATTTGCAGCATATTGAGCGTATTACATGAGCTGCAGTGGCAGCTGGAATTTCCTTGCCTGTAGACCCGGGAGAGAAAGGCAGATTCCCACCGGGCGGGCCCCAAGGAGGAGAGGTAGGGGTCTCCGCAATGCGGGGACAGGCCCACAGAGCGTCCTGCTCACGGTGGCCCCCCGCGGGCTGGCCAGCGGGATCCGCCAGCTTCAGGGGGGCTTCCCCATTCCTTCCCTGCCCTGGGGGCTGCCCCTCTCTCTCCTTCGTCTCTGTGTCTCTGACTCTCCCAGTGTCTCTGGACCTCTCGCTAGTCCCCGCTTGGGGGAAGATCAGCCGCTGCAGGGAGCCTGGTGCAGCTGGCCGTTGGTCTCCTGGGGTCGGGCCCCCGTTGGGTCCACACAGCTGGATGCTTCCTGGGTGGCGGGGAGGGAGACCTCAGAGGTCCTGGGTCTGAGGCCAGGGCCGGGCTGCTGCCGGGTAGTGGGTGAGTGGGGGCAGGACCCAAGAGGAGGCGGAGGACCCCTGGGGCATTCTGAATAGAATGGAAAGTGGAGGGTTTTTCTGGAGGGTCCTGAGAACAATTTAGGTGGAGAAAGAGCAAACCAAACCCTCCTCCCCTCTTAACTGCCCCAGGGAAAAGGCAGGAAAGACCCACATTCAGGCCATTAACTCTTAAGGCCTCTGGGTTTCCTTCGGTGTCAGCGCTGCTGGGCAGCCTGGGGCCCGGCCTGTCTTCTTAATGGCCCCGACGTGTAGACCGGCCGGGGTGGGAGCACGTGCCGCGGAGATGCGGGGGAACGGGAGGAGTGCAGGGGTGTGTGGGGGAACCCAACGAAATCTCTGTTCTCTGAGTCCAACGAAATGGGCGACCCCGACGGAGCGTACGGTGGTGGTTCGGGCGGCCGCAGGCCTGTCCCTCAGCCTGTCCCCCAGCCTGTCCCTCAGCCCCGGGGCGGCCGGCCCGGGTGAGGCGCGACGCTCCGCGCCAGGGTTCACGCGCCGGTCGGGGCGCACCTCGGGGCCTTTCCCGAGCGTCCCAGCGCGCACGCAAGTCGCAAGTCGGTAGCGGGGCAAAGCCCCGAGGTGGCGAATTGGATTTTTAAAAATTAGTATCACTTAGGAAGGACACGCACGTGGGGGTTGGGCGGACCGGGGGACAATGGTCCGGGCCTTGCAGCCGCTGGTGGGGTACAGGCGCGGGGAATTGCAAGCAGCCCACGGTGCTGTTCAAAGTGTCGCGGGGAGGGGGCAGCCGGGGAGGGGCGGCCGGGAGGATGCGCCCTGGCTTTGTGCCCGTCGCCAACCGCTAAGGTGCAGAAAGAGCCTTCGGAGGGATCCGCAGGGGCTGGACGCCCCCAGGGGCGCGGGTTCCGGGTCCCTGCGGCCCGCCGCGCCCCTCCACTCCCGGGTGGCTGCCGCGGATTAGCCAGGAGGCGCCGGGCTGCGAGTCACACAAGTGTGCTCGGTGACCGAGAAATAATGTGACATTCCTCGGCGGCGCAGGCTGGCTCCTGGGCGGGCCGGCCGCGCAGGCCCGGGGGTCGGGGAGCCGGGGCCCCGGGTGCCGCGGGGATCAGGCCTCCCTCCGCCCTGGCGCAGGCCGGGGAAAAGTGGCACAACAGGAAAGCCTGGCCAGAGGCCCTTCCCAGGCGGCTTCCTCGCCATAAAAAGCCAGACTCCAGCCGAGGTCCTGACCCCTTCCAAATATACATTCCCTCGCCCGCGGCCCGCCACCCCGGCCTTTTCGCGGCTTCCTCCCCGCCTGGCCCGGGCCCAGAGCCGGCCGACCCGGCGTGGTGGGAGTCGGAGAGTCCAGTTTTCAGCGGCCCCCACGTTGCCACCCGCCCGGTGCGGACCCATTGCCTTCTCCGGGTCGGGGACGCGTTTTTTCCCTTCGCGTGCGCCCTGGGCGCATTGCACCTGGGCGGAACCGGGGCTGCGGACTTGCAATGTTCTTCTGGTCCTTCACCCCGGGGCGCCATCGGCAAGTCCCGGGAGGTCCGGGAAGGGGGAGTGGAAAGGGTCCGGCGGTGGGCGCGGGGTCACGTGCGCCCGTGCGCCCGGCTTGACGGGCGAAGCGCGCGCACGCGCGGGGAGCCGCCTGGTTCCCAGAGCCGGGCGCGTCGCAGCGGCCCCCTCTCCTGGGGTCCCGGTCCGGGCCTGAGAGCCCGAAGGTCTAGAAGCTCGGACCCAGGTTCCCAGAGCTAGTGCGTGGCGACCGGGGCTAGTGGAGGCCTCCCCACTTTTCAACGGGCTCCAGTGCCATTGACCTTAGGGCCGGGCGCGCACACTTCGGGCCCCCCGAAACCAGAGATCAAAAGGGGGGCGCCCGCTGGGTGTGACCCCCTGACCCCGGAGGAAGGGCGGGGAGCAAGGGGAGCAAGCTAGTGGCGGGGCCTGGGGTCAGCCGGCGGTCGTAGGCCTCCTGGCGGACGCAATCTGCCCGAGGAAGCCAAAGACGGGTGGGGCCGGGCGGTGTGTGAGTAACCGGCCTTGGGGCGCGCGTCCTTGGCCGGGATCACCTGGGTAGGACCCCCTTAGGGGTTGTGCACGAGAGGAGAGAAAGATGCAGGCAGGGAGAGCCCCCTTCCCACTCTGTGACCCGGCCTGCGCCCCACATCAGACCCCGAGAGTCCTAAAGAGAGAGGGTGGAGGATGGGGAACACTGCCACCCCCGACACTCCCGCCAGCTGCGAGGGGCTTTCTGTTCCACTTGTCCTGCGGCCGGAGAAAATTCTCAGTTTTCTTAGGCATCCCTCAGACCCAGAGGTTTTGGCGATGGGTGGGTGGTGTGTGGGGACCAGTGGCCCTGTCTGGGGCTTGAGGCTGTGAGGGTCGGCCCTGCGCACACAAGGGCCCTTTTGTAAAACCCGGGTGGGCACTGTCCTCCTGGTACGACCCTACCACTGCACCCAACCTTCAGTGCCGCCCAGGGCCGGGGAGCAAGTGGGAGCTGCCACTTGTGGGGATTCAACCGAGAAGGCCTGGGGGGGCTTCCTGGACACAGAGTGGGCGGAGGGGGGCTTTGAGGCATCTTCTTGGAGCTTAGCAAATTATTGATGCGCCGAGCTTACCTTGAAGGGTGTTCTGAACGGAAATAGCACAGCACCGCCCTCCTGCTGGAATCACAGAGAAGCCCACCCCAGCACACAGGTCCCCCCACCCCCCGCAGCGCTGATGGGGGGGGGTCTGGGGGAAAGGCAGTGGCTACTCAACCTGGAAGAGGAAACTCCCTCTGCCCAGCTCCTTTAGGGACACCGTCGGGGGTGGGGGGCTCAGCTGGGAGCATTTACCTTGGCATCAGGGGGACACCAGGGGGAACCCAGGGCTCCGAGGAGCCCCTTTGCTGGAGCACCACTGTCTGAAGGACTTGGGCATCTCTCTGAAGGTCCCCCTGTGCAGGCGGGCCGCTGGCCCTGGTCATCCTCTTGGTTCATTGTGGGCACAAGCCCTGAGCTGCCTGTCTTCCTGTAGTATCTGGGTGTGTAACAGAGGTGGTTGTCCCCACCCCACCAAACAAAATTGAAAAAGTCATTTTCTTCTCTCTAAAACGAATAGCCAAAGCTGGCAGAGCCGGAATAAAAAAGGAGTGAGTGTGTGCATGTGTGTGTGTGTATGTGTGTGTGTGTGGGGGGGGGCTTTGTTGACTGAAATTGAGTGGAGATTTAAGGTCAAAAAATACTTTGGCATAAAACTGGCAGAGCAGCCTCTGAGGGTGCGAGGGGCCCAGGGAAGGGCGCTCGGGCCCCCTCTGTCACCTCTCCTCTTGCCACACTTTTTCATAGCTGTCAGAACTCCCTTGCCCCCACCCCCAACTCTGCCGGGATGGCCAGGGGGAAATCAAATGAGGAGGAATTAAAAGTTAGACCCCCTCCCGCCCCCAGCCGCCACCCGCCAAAAAGGAAGGAGAATTGTCTTGAAGGATGTCGGAATGAAACTGCTGTCTGGGAAGACTCAGCAAACCTCTTCCTCCTCCTCTAGGACACTCATGGGGAGCCCAGTGGCCGGAGAGACCAGCCTCCAGTGAGGGGGGTGGGCTGGAGAGAAGGTCCAAGGCCCCCTCTCCATCCTTGCTCCTTCAAGGGAAGATGCACCGAACTTGGCCTAGCGCTTCCCGGACCCCCAGCCCCTTCAAGCTCCGCCCGGAGGAGGCTCTCCTGGTCCTCAGCGAGCGCCTGTTAGTTAGGACTTTGGGCAAACAAGCCACAAACCCTTGAAGGAGGAGGCAGGCCTGTCTGTCATCCTGGACCGACCTGGAGTGGCCTCTCCGTGCAGATGGGGGTGCGGGGCAGGGCTTAGGGGTTCCGTGTGCACCGGGAGCATGCCGTGTCTATTTCCGAGGGGTGTGTGTGTGCATGTGTGAGTGTGTGTGTGTGTGTGAGTTGGGGGTGCTTGTGAACTGTGCTTTGCAGATGCGTGTGAGGGGCTGAGTCTGGGAGCCAGGCGTGTGTGTTTTTGTGAGCGTGGGTTTGCACGGGGGCGCCGAGTCTGTCTGCGGGTCTGTTTGTGAGTGTGAGTCTGTGCCCACACCGGCCTGCTCAGCCCGGAGGCCCGGCCTTCCAGGCCCCATCTGGTTCCAATTAGCAGCGTCCCGATGGGAGCAGGCCCCTTCCCGGGGCAGCTTCTGAGAACCGGGTGGGCTGGCTCAGGACGCCCCAGTTCTGCCGGGGCGGTGGGGCCCGGGCTGGCCCGGCAAGCACGCGTGCGCAGCGGGCCCCCCCGGGCAGCTGCACAAAGGACCCTCTCTCCTCAGCCGCCCGCACGGTCTGGGCCCGGGGTCCTCCCCCGGATCATAAACCTGCCGGGAAGACATTCAGCGACCGTTCACTCACTCTCCCGAGCATGTGCAAACACTGGAATTCCATTTGCTATAAAGTTCTTTTTTTTAAAATTTCACTTGGATAGGGGCCGGGGTGGCGGGGGACATGGGGAGAACTGGACTCGTTTGTTCTAGAGTGAGAACTCGCATTTCAGATCGAGGAGACACCTGCCCGCCGTGCGGGGGAGGGGGATGGCCACGGCGGGTCCACCTGTCCCGGCTAGGGCTGGACCCTCGGTGTGCAGAGCACACACACATGGGCGGCAGAGCTGGGCCGGCGCCGGGCGCTCTCAGGGCGGGCTCGGCCGGAAACCTTGCTCTTAGCATAGTCCACTCAGTGCTGGTGTCCTTCAGAAGTCCAGTGCCCGGCCGACATTTCTTTGGCCACTTCAAACACACTGGTTGAATAAGAAATCGAAATTAGGCTTTTGAAAGTGGTCTGGGACCAAGAGGTGGGAGGTGAAGTTGAGAGGGTCAGTGATTCCAGACACACAGACACACCGATGCATACACACACACACACACACACACACACACACACACACACACGTGCAAGTGTGCACACGCATGAACACAGCCAGGGGACCCCTGGGGGGCTCTGGCATGAAATACTCCCAAAGTCCTTTCCGCTGCTCCCCCCTTCCCATCCTCTGTCTCCTTTTCTGACGGTGGAGTCCCGGAGGGTCAGTGGAGACCAGTCCTGCAGGCCGGAACTGGGCGTCCAGATGGAGGGGCGAGTGGCCGGTGGTCACCGGGTGGGAGGAGGAGGCCTGTCCCAGAAGGGACAGCCAGGAGAGAGACAGGAGCGCTCTGGGGGGAGTCGCCTGCAGGAAGCCGCCTCACGGCAAGCCTGGCGTTTGGGAATTCTGTTGGGAAGTGAGGAAGGACAGACTTGCAGCTGCTTTTCTAGGTTGGAGGGAGAAACCATTTTCTTTCTTTTTTCTTTTTTTTTGTAAACTAATAAGGACAAGGTAAATGCTGCTTCATCGGTGATTTTTAATAAGAAAAGAGAGAAGAGGAGAGAGAGAAAAAAAAAGAAAACAATTTGAAAGCCCCACAATTTTCAGTTGTCCAAGGACACGGTTCCCAGGAAAGTGACCCTGTGATTAAAACATCTTGCTGATTTCACAAAACCATTCGGAGCGGGGCCGGGCTGCCACCGAGAGGAGGGGAGACGAGGCCAGAGCCAGATGCCACTTCCCGGCAGCGGCGAACCCCCGGGCCCGGGGGCCCACAGAGGCCACCAGAGGGGGGGCAGCGGGAGCCACCCCCGACGGCCAGACGCTTGCTCAGGCGTTCGGGTTGTTCCTCATGAGCTCCACGTCGGCGTCCACCATCTCCCTCACCAGCTCCTGGATGTGGAGACGCAGACGGGCAGTGAGGGTGGCATCTTCTGCCCGACTTTGGGGTGACCCGGACCCTCCTTCCCCTGGTCCCATCAGCCTCCTGTTCCCTGGGGGCACTTGGGGAAGGCAACGAACGTGTGTGTTGGGGGAGTGGTTAGCCCCCTGCCCTGCCCACCTCTCCCACCCCGTGAGCAGCCCTCCCGGCCCCCCAACCCCCCCAGCAGCCAGTGGACACTCACATCAAAAGCCACCCGGGGTTTCCAGTTCAGCTTCTGTTTCGCTTTGCTGCAATCTCCTTGGAGGAAGTCCTGGGGATGGAGAGAGAGTTTGGGGTGTGGGTGGGGGGGGGTGTCTCTGCTTCCTGCCTGGGCGGTGGGGTCCCCCGGGGGCATGTTCTGACTCCCGGACGGAGCCCGTAAATCGAGAGATGGGCTGAGATGGTGGTGCTGAGAATGTGCTGTCCCCGGTGGCTAGCCAGCGAGGACCTTGACCGCTGGGCCCTGTGTCATGGCCTGGCCAGCCACCCAGTCTGTCCCACACTCCCCCAGTCCTCCCCCCACCCCCCGCCAGACCCCTCCGTGTCCCTCCACGGTCCCTAAGGCGCGTCATGACTTTTCTTCCTTTTCTCAGCTACATTAAGTTGTCAGGGACGCTACCGCGAGAACTGTTTTGAATTACTGCGCTTCTCAGGCCAGACGGGAGCAAATCCCCACACCCCCTTCCTTCTCCCTGGGCCCCCCACCTCCACCGTATGCCCCATTCCCACAGCCCGTGCCTCTCACAGATGCAGGACTCGAGCCGGTGTGGGCACTCGGACTCGCCCCTGTACCCCTCTTTTCTCCTGCCGTCCTGGAGCTGGTGTCCCCCAGAGAGGGAGCAACAGCACCCCCAGGCCCGAGGGGACCAGCTCCCTGGCAGGCTCCGGAAACGAAACCGAAGGTTCCCGGCCCCAGCCCTCGGAACCCCGGAGGTGGGGGAGAGGGGGGAGTCGGGGCTGTTCACAGCCCCTGGGCTGCACCTGACCGTCCTCTGCGGATCCACGGCCCCTTCGCCAGCTTTGCCCGGGCACCGCCAAAGCCCTGACCAGACAGATCTGCCTGCCAGACCCTCTGCCGACTCCGGGCCCCTGCTCTGAAGCCACAGAAGCCTCTCTGTGTGGGGGTCACTGCACGGACGCGGATTCGAAGAGTGTCTCTATCCCCTCTCTCAGAGGGAAAAAGGGCTTTCGGGGGAGGGTATGGGGGAACCCCAATCCTGCCTCTGAGCTCCGCCGCTCTGGGAATCCTGGCTGAGGAGAAAGTCCAGGCAACGTCAGATGCTTTGCGAAAGGAACAGAAGGCAGGGTGGGCGGGAAGAGAGGAAGGAGAGAAAAAAGAAAAAAGAAAGTTCCTGGGGTCGAGGGAGAGAAACACTCGGCTTTCCCACTGCATTGAGCAGAGACCTTCACTGGGCCCCCTCTCAGGGGCCGTAAACAAGCAGGAGGCAGTTGAAAAGAGTGTTCGGATTTATTATTTCTTTCGGGGGAACGAGGAGGGCAGTGTCTACGCGTTACACTCCTGGGGGTGTTTCGGGAACCTCTCTGCGGTGTCGGTGATCACCCCAGGACCAGGTGCGTGCCAGGCAGGCTCCGTCCCCCCCGAGCCCCATCTCTCAGCCTTAAACATCCTCTGTAACCCACTTCGATGCTGTGTCTCACCCCCCCCCACACACACACCCCACTTTACAGAACAAGCCCAGACCCGGTGAAGGAAACTGGAATCACACAGCAAGCGAAGCCTTCCCCGCCGGCCGGCTTTGAACTCCCCTGAAACTTTGCAGGCAAGGGGACGTTAGCTTCCTGATGGGGGTGATGTCCAGGAGGGATGGACAGCCCCCCCCCCCCGACTTACCCCTGTGGAAAACCCCTCCTCCCTCCCCCCCGCACCCAAAGGGATGCAATCGCCATGGGGGGGTTCGTTCTGTGTCTGGGCTTGTGTTTGCCACCAAGAGGACTCAGCACCCCCCCCCCGCCCGCCCCCGGCTGGCCCCCTCTGTGGGCTGGACGAAAACCTCCAAAGGTCCCGCATTTCACAATGCAGTGAAGTACAGATTTCCTCTCCAGAGTGTTAATAATAGTAAAACAAGCTATTTCTGCCGGCCCTGGAATTCCATATACAGCTACTGTAAGACACGCAGGATGCAAAATATTTCATAATTAGCAATTTAACACCGGGCTCCATGAAGCCGGAAGTAGAAGGGGGGGAAAACAAATTAATTTCTTTCTTTTTTTTTCCTTTCCTTTCCTTAAAACAACTTGTATATGCTTGTACAATACTTCTCTTTGACTCGCTGAGTTGCACAAAGATACCCATTCTTCTTGCCCACGGGGAGCTGTGAAGGGTGACGCCATGACCCCCCCCCCCCCCCCCCCCCCCCCCCCCCCCCCCCCCCCCCCCCCCCCCCC